>JAOBYF010791423.1:0-13853 GCA_025403605.1 Parazoanthus darwini
CCAAGGCAACAGAGAAGGTTGTGGCTGCCCATATGGAAACCCACCTTAATTAGGACGGGGATCTTTACCAGCTATTTCAATCGGCATACAGAGCTGGTCACGGCACCGAAGCGGCGTTGACCCGTGTTCACAACGAAATTCTCCGTGCTATTGGCAGTGGCATTCTTATACTGTTAGACCTCTCGGCCGCCTTTGATCCGACCGACAAAAGTATTTTAGTCAATAGGCTTGAACATCGCTTCGGTGTCACAGGCAAGGATCTTGTATGATTTCGCTCTTATCTATCGAACAGAAGCCAGCTCGTGTACATTGAGAACGAACGCTATTGACAACAAGCCGAGTTCTCATCTGGTTTCGGTCAGGGCTCAGTGCTTGGGCCCTTGCTATATTCAGTGTATGTTGAGCTTCATTCTCAGAAATAATCGAATAACACGGATGTCTTATCACTTCTTCGCCGACAATACCGGGTATACCATCTACCAAAGCTGAACCAGACCTCTCCAGGTCTCGAATTTAACTTTGCCTCCAAAATATTAATCGTGCAGTGGACGTCGGCAAATAAACTGAAGCAACAACGATAAGACGGAGCTCATAGTCTTCACTGCTCGTCACTGCCCGCAGTTCACACTTAATTCCATTTTATGCTGGGACCGATCTTATTACAGCATCAAACTCTGCATTTTAATTAACCATTTCGCTGAAATGAAAGTTTTTGAAATTCTCTGTCTTTTTTAATAAAAGCAAATTGACTATCGAGCAGGCAAACCGAAGTTACGGCGGTTTCGGTGAAGTTAGATGGTTTTATAAGAAAATGAGGTCATTTTTTCCAAATTTAGCAAACGTCTTTAGGGAAATCCTGCCAGACAACAACTGTGAACAGCTCCTCTTAAGGGTTTCGTCTCTTATCACCATGTTCTCACACTTGCGATTGCGAAAGTCGATCAGAATAATGCTTGTTGTAGAAAATTCGTGTTTAGGTTTGTCCTCTTGGTGGATTTTCCAAAAGGTGACTGTGATAAGCGTGTGCGATTACATGGGACCCTCCCCTCCCCAACTGACCTCTCTAAAGCCGTTAAATAAAATTGACAACTCTTTGAATATCCGAAATTTACTCGACATTTTGAAACAACTTGAAATCTAGGGAGTTGCTAACGTTTTTGCTAATCGGTTTTGACTGGAAACGATAGGTGCAAGTCGCGTGTTTTAAACGAAACAACTTTGTTTGAACTGCCGGAAAAGGCTGTTAAAATCAAGTTTTTAAAACATGTGCATCAGTTTTGGAGCAGGTGAACAAACGTTACGGCGGTTAGAAGTTAGGCAATTCTATGAGAAAATGAGATCATTTTTGTCCAACTTTAGCAGACAACCTTTAGAAAATCCAGCCAGATATATGTTAATTTAAATGTATGTATTTTAAAATCCTTAAGGGAATCCGAGCTGAGAGTTTGACCGAAAGATTCAAGGATCTTGAAAACAAGTAAGTATTGAGTTAACTTCTTTGAACTCTATTATAATGTAAGCAAATGTTTCCTGACACATAGTAATCTAATTTACATTATACATATTTTGTTCACCTTTACTGTACAAACGTGCTACTAATTGACCCATAGTTAGTACCCAAAAAGTTCGTTTTATGGCGATACAAAATTTAATTTTTGTTATAGAGGCAGAATCATGGCAGTGAGAACTTAGGATGTATCTGTTTCATACAGAAGCAGAATGCCTATTATTTGTGTATTATTTCGTGATACTTCGTCACATGCATTTATGTTTAACTGGCAGCACTAATGGAAGTGAAAAACTCTCTGATATTGGTTATAAATCATCTACTTAAAACGATTTCACATGGCGCCACCAACACTAGCAACTTGTTTTGATTTTCATTATTTAAAAACTTAAAACAGTGAATGCTGAAAAGCAACTTTTGGAAGTAACTCTCAGTGTTCATAATTTAAAGAAGATGTAGATGGTGTTTCTGTTTTACCGGTTTTGTATTTAACCCTTTAACAACTAAACTCAAATTTAACTGCCTTTAACGGTAAGACTGGAAAACTGTGGTAAAGATTTTTAGCCAGTGGGTCGTGGCAGAAACTAAGTTGACAGAAAAAAGACATTTAGATAACTTGCTATGTGTGTTACGGGTAACCTATGTTTCTATTTGTGACTACTGTATTCCAATTATAGCAACTTTGACCAACAAAAAAGAAAACTTCGTTGTTCTTTGATAAATAGAAGTAACCAATATGCATTGATCAAACTAATTATACTAACATAAGGACTTGTTACCTACAACTGTTCAAAAGTTTGATTTGATTTTCGATTAATTTCTCCATTTTTTGAGGACTTACGTAATTGACTTTTTTGGCACCAAATTTACAAAGTAGCTGCATGAATTAGTTGACTAAGGAAACCTGTGCACGGCTGTAGCTAATTAAACTGTTGATAAAGACTTGAGGTAGGTTGTGTTTACTACCTACCAAGTTTCATTTCAATCGATATTAAAAGTGACAGAATTAGGAAGCGGTGTTGTATCAACCCCTTCCTAGAAGGGAAGGGATAAAATGCTATCCAAAAGAGAAGGTTAAAGCGATATCTAAAGGGCACGCTAGAATACGAGCTTATCTTGACTAAGTAACACCAAAAACGTAAACATCAAAATGTCACATAAGTCGCTAGTGAATCCACTGCTTTTTATTATTTTTTACAAGAAACAACAAAAGATACATGTATAACAAGGTTATTTGTTACCGTCAAAAAACCGTTAATAAAAAATGGCTATCTAATCCAAGACTGGTCACCAAACTCAAAGGCATGTTAAAGTGATATTTTGAAAGCTAAGATATCAATTGGGAAAGATTTCTCTGTTTTAGTGCTTTTATCACTCAAATTCCGTAATGCATATGAGATTTAATATGTGCTACTAAGTGGACTCCAGTTTTTTTAACAACAACAACAACAACAACAACAACAGCTTCTTACTTTGTTATTACAAACTTTAGGTTTGAAAATGAGAAGAAGCAACATGAGGAATCAAAGAAGGTTTGTCTTCACCACCAGTCACTTGTTTTTGTTATTCCAGAGGAACCTGTGGGTAAAGCCTGGCCCAATATGTCAGGATTCCACAAAACATTGTTATTACAAATCCTGGGAAAGTGCAGATAGTCTAGTAATCTTCGTCACATCTTCGTAACTGATAAAGCTTTTAACACAAGAACTTTGCTAGAGTTAACAGTAAAAAAAACCAAGAATTGCCACTTTACGGAGGCCTTCCAGTCTTTTTTTATTTCGAGACAGAAAAGCAGTTAGGAAGACATTAGAACAGTCGATCAGTCAAACAGATCTCTCAAGGTAAACGGGATGCTTGTTTTCCTTTTCAAATTGATCTCGTTTAGGTCTTTTTTTATCAGATGTTCTCTTATAGGCACAACATTAGATCACGATGTAATGGCACAAGGTGAAAACACCAAACGAAATGAACTAATTCCCAGGGCTTTGCTTCCACATCACACGAATCTGTTGAGTTTTGATGCCGTGTTAAAAATGGCAATATGCATGTATTTTGCACATGCATAACATTAACGGCATGAAAATGCCAACAGGTAATGTCATTGTCAGATTGGTCAAAATATCCCGCCAAAAATGCTGTCACATTTCCACCCGCCAAGGCGTGTCAACCCGGAAACATCGATCGACCACCGAATTGGTCGATCCACTGCTTTTTATTATTTTATTACTACCGAAATGGTCGATCCACTGCTTTTTATTATTTTATTACCTTTTTATTAGTCGAATTGGTCGATCGATCGATCTCCGTTCACCAGCTTGACCTACCGTAGAGATTACGGCGGGCGCATGTGGTCGCGTTTGTTTTAATCCGGTAGAACAAAGAAAGACTGAAGTTTCTGTACTTCATTCGCAAAACTGCTTGGTTAAACCAAGATGGCGACCGGAAATAGACCGATCGAGTGGTAAACAAAATAGTCTGTTCCGTGTTTTTTTTGTTGACGTGGGTGAGATGGGATGCAGGTTCTTGTAAACCGCTCCGTTACTTGTAGACACAAACTGTATGAAGAAGGGTTGATCCGGGCTGGCTACCTGATTCTGGTTGGTGGTGGCCAATTATAAGATTTGCGTAACTGAACAGGCCCTCGGGCTTTGTTTAACTTGAAATACCCCGACAGTGGTTTTAGATTTTCAATAAAACCTTTTTCTGGTTTATTTGTACCTATATTAGTTAACATCCCAATCTTAGTGTTGTAACCCACTTCACAGTGTTCATTTATAACTATTGCCACTTGTCACTACATTGGTCAAACAATTGCTGTTAAAACTTTGAGTAAGATTTTGGCACCATTTAAATATCATTAATTTTGTTTTGGCGGTTAATTTACTAGACAATAAAGAAGACGAAGCAAGCACTGAAGATGAAACGCGAAGCGTAAGTATAGAACTGTGACTTTTGAAATTATTAGTGACCGCAAACAGTGTTAATACCAAAAGAAATTATTATAATGCTAGTTCTAGAGCTTAAAAACCAGTTTGATGAGGTTTCTCTTTTTATTGTAATCACTCAAATTCTGATGCATATGAGATTTAACATGTGCAACTAAGTGGATTCAAGTCTCCAGTTTGCTTCTTACTTGGTATTACTAATTTTAGGTTCGAAAGTGAGAGGAAACAACATGAGCAAACAAAGAAGGTATGTCTTGAGCACCAGTCATTTGTTTTTGTTATTCCATAAGAGCGTGTAACAAATACTGGGATTCCACAAAACATAGTTTTTACAAACCCTGGAAAAGTGCAGATAGTCTAATAACCTTCGTCACAACTTCGTAGCTGATAAGGATTTTCATACTAAAACCTTGCCAGAATTAACGAATATAGTAAACCCAAGAACTGCCAATTTATTGAGGGTTTCGTTTCTAATTCCGAGACCAAATAAACGGTTAGGAAAGACATCATTACACAATGCAACAACCAACCAGATCTCTCAAGGTAAACGGGATGCTGTTTTTCTTTTCAAATTGATCTCGATTAAGTTTTGTCACCAGAAGTTTCCTCCTCTAAGCAAAAAGCCAGATCACGATGTAATCAGTGGCTCAAGGTGAAAACACCAACGAGATGAACTAATTTCTAAGTCTTTGCTTCTACATCACACGAGGATTTCGCGAGTTTTGACGCCCTGGAAATGGTAAAATGCATGTATTTTGCACATGCATGCAAAACGTTAATGGCATGAAAATGTCAACTCGAGGTCATTTTCTGATGGGTCAAAATATCCCATTAAAAAACTGTCAAATTTCTATCCGCCGGGGTGTGTCGATCCAGTTGGCAAAATGAAACGTGACAGAGACTGTACTGTTTACAACTCAATCAGTTGATCGATCGTTCTCCCGTCGCCATCTTGGTCTAACTCGCGAAGAGTTACGGCGGGTGTATCCGTTCGCGTTTACTTTAATCCGGCAGAACATTGAGTGACTGAAGTCGCTGTTCTTCATTCACAAAACCACTGAGTTAAACCAGGAAGGCGACTGGAAAGCGTCCAATCGAGCGGTAAACAAAACAACCTCTTCCGCGTTTCTTTGGTTGAATTAGGTCAGAAGGCAGGTTCTTTTAAAACCTCTCCAATAACTGTAGACACAAACTGTATAAAGGGCTAACCTGGTTGCTGACCTGCTTCAGGTTGGCGCGGTGGCCAGTTATAAGTTAGAGTCTTTTCAACATTTGCAAAATGTTGTATCATCAGGTTGAATTCCAACGGATTCTGCCTTGTAGCTTAGTTGGTAGAGCAGCGGTGATCTGTTCTGGCGGCCAAACCTTACTGGTTACCCCCTCACTACAGATTCTGCTGCGACTCTTACTCTACAGCATATAACTTGTGTTTTGACTACTAGTAACCCAAAATGTGGATTGCAACTTAGAAAGAATCATTTACTTTTGTAAATTATATCCTCATGTCAATATGTGTTCATTCTGCAACAAGTTTTTCGCTTACATTCTCTTCGGAGAATCCGATCCGATCTTTGATATTGTTAACTGAGGGGGGCTTGGTGAAAACTGTCCAGCTGAAAATGGCACGAGACTGAGCACTGTATTTTTATTGAAGCACAAAATAGATATATTTTTTCGCATAATTGGTGCCACGGAAAAGAGCGGTTTATATTGACCAAACTGCAAAGAAAAAAAGCAGATTGAACCTGCAACAGTCGCACGACTAAAATAGAAAAATATACAGTTGCTCACTTTATTATAAAGCAATTTGAACTAAAATGAAAAAAACTTGTTCTTAAAATCAGTCTCAGTTCCCGGGGCACTGATTGCTTGAGACCGGTTAAACTGTCTCACTCAGAGTCAGTGGTTTATGATGCATTTTATCCGCTGCAGAGTGCAGAGAGAATTTTCAACAGTTAATCGATCTCGGCTCTCATCAATGTGGAAGTATCGTTTTTCTCACACTGCCAGCAATTTGTAGATAAAATTCTCCTGCAATCATCCTGAGCCGATTCTTCCTCATCCAAGCTGGGTTCGGACATACATGTATCAGCACTGGAATATTCCGGCGCTCGACACTGAACTATTTTCATCCGCCATATTTCTTTTGCAAAACATCTGGCACAGAATGCACAATTATGTCATATTTCAAGATGGCGACAGCCAGGAAATTCGGAAGAAAAAAAAAGCAAAATAAATCGCCCTGCACTGGCGCTGTGGATAAAATTAAAGCTTTTAAGCCCCCAAACCATTATTTTATTTGACGGCCAAAGTGTTTTTCCTCCGAAGTTCCCGAGTTGCACTCCAAAGCGATCATCAGTCGTGATGAATTTTCAAACATAATGTAACCTTTGAAATCCATCGCAGTTTTGGTCGTTTTGCGATGGCTATGAAATTGTTTTTGACAAATATTACCATTATATTTTTATTATTGTTATTATTATTATCATTATGTACGTTAATATTATTATTAATAGTATTGTAATTCTCATTCTTATTATCTTCGTTTTTACTAATACTTTTTATTATTACTTATACTATTTGTCACTAAATTGGTCAAAAAATGCCGTTCACATTTTTAGTAAGATTTTGGCACCATTCAAAAGTCGTTAACTTTGTTTTACCGTTTTATTTACTTGGCAATAAAGACGACGAGGCAAGAGCTGGAGAGGAAAGACAACGAGTAAGTATCAGAGCTCTAACTTAAGAACATATTAGTTTGAATTTGACTTTCATTTGGTCCGTTTTTCCGCTGACCACATCTATCTATCTATCTATCTATCTATCTATCTATCTATCTGTCTGTCTGTCTGTCTGTCTATCTATCTATCTATCTATCTATCCACCTACCTATCTATCAATCTATCTATCTATCTATCTATCTATCTATCTGTCGGTCGGTTGGTCTGTCTGTATGTGTGTCCATCTATGTATCTATTTGTTTGCTGGTCTGTCTGTTTGTTTCTCTGAGTCTTGTATATTTTTGCGTATTCATGAGCAGCATATTTGTAGGAGTGCCCAATTCAGCTGAGTTTGCTTCAAAGAAAGACATTAAGCAAACGGTGAAACACGACTTATTATAAAACGAAAATAATAAAGAAAGTTACTAGAGGCAATGCAGGGCTTATCCCTACTTACGGTTTTCGTGGTCTGGATCCAGAAGCTCTATGTCGTTATAGAGGCTTGTGCTAGTAATTAGAGATTAGACTACCCCTGAAATAGTGCATTATCAATTGATTGACTATCTCAAACTTTGCAGAAATCTTCTGTAGCAAGTGGTCAAAGAACCTGTATGTGCGCGGCTCCTACTCCAACGCCGCTTCCGGTACAACCTCGGTAGATTTCCACAACCTGCAGACGCCAGTCAGGAGACTGTATTTCGCTGGAGAAGCAACTAGCAGGGTCTGGTGGGGAACCGGCAATGGGGCCCACGCAACGGGGATTCTGCAGGCCAGCAGGATTTTGAGATGTATCAAGTCCAAATGCCGGAAGATCTTGCCCAAAGCGAATAAAATCTATTCAGTTAACCAAACTGCCAACAGGCAACTCGTAAAGAAACCTTAAATAAAGGTTCGAAGTGACTGTGTTCTAGTTTGTTTGAAATTTTTGTTGGAAGAACTGACTTTCCCTGCCGTCATCCTCGCAGCTTATTACGTTTCCCTACTCCACTCCCACACTGTTTCTACTTCAGCCCTCAATTTTTTGAGGCTATTAGGCTTATTAGGCTCCCCCTTTTCCAGACCCAACATCCTACTTTCACGCCAAATAAGACTATGTTAACTTGCACTAACACCTTATTAGGCTCCCCCTTTTCCAGGCTCTACATCCTACTTTCAAGCCAAATAAGGCTATGTTAACTTGCACTCGCACCTTTTTAGGCTACCCCTTTTCCAGACTCAACATCCTACTTTCATACCAAATAAGGCTATGTCAACTTGCCCTCACACCTTATTAGGCTCCCCCTTTTCCAGACCCAACATCCTACTTTCACACCAAATAAGGCTATGTTAACTTGCCCTCACACCTTATTAGGCTACCCCTTTTCCAGGCTCTACATCCTACTTTCACATCAAATAAGGCTATGTTAACTTGCCCTCATACCTTATTAGGCTACCCCTTTTCCAGACTCAACATCTTACTTTCACACCAAATAAGGCTATGTTAACTTGCACTAACTCCTTATTAGGCTCCCCCTTTTCCAGGCTCTACATCCTACTTTCACACCAAATAAGGCTATGTTAACTTGCACTAACACCTTATTAGGCTACCCCTTTTCCAGGCTCTGCATCCTACTTTCACACCAAATAAGGCTATGATCACTTGCCCTCACACCTTATTAGGACCCATTAAGCTCCTCCACGCGCCCCTTGGCCTCCTGTATCACACTCTCACGCCATATTAGGCTATGTTACACTACCCACGATCCTTACTAGGCTCCATCCCAAACATACCTTAATCAACCTAGTAGAATAGTAAGAACATTTACGTCTCAAAAAACGGAAATTCTTCAGAAAATCATGTTGGCTATCTTCCCTTCCCAAAACTGTCACTAAGAAAGTTTCAGCAATTAGTAGTAATGATAATAACAACAAACTAAAAATGTGCACAGCACAAATCTCAGAAATGTCCAAATGTGCTTGGTTTAAAATTTATAACAAACTAAAAATTGATGCTTCTTAATAAATTAAAATCATTAATAAAAATGATTCTTGAATAAAAAAACTTTTTAGATGTGTTTTAAAGGACGAGAGAGAACTTGTGCTTCTAATATTTTGAGGGAAGACTGCTCCATAAACCTGGCCTGGCGCGCAAAGGCTAGACTGCGAGTAATCGCTATTTTCCCTCAGGAAGATCGTCGAGCGAGCGATCGAGAAAAACAATCGAGAATCTAACATGGCGCGCGAAAACTGGGTTCTTGGCCCTGGAAGGCTTTAAATGTGATATGTAGGACAAACTCTGGTCAACAGATTGTATGTATTGAAATTACTACATTTTAAGGATAAATGCATTTGCTTTGTATCGCTGGTAAAGATAGGCGATTCACAATCCTTTTTCTAAAGCTAAAGAGACCAATCTGTAACTGAAATGACCCAAAACCTACGCGGTAGATTATCACAGTCGACGAAAAATTTAACATTAGACAAAAGAAGATATGCATGTTAATTGGAGGGACCTGAATTGTTTTCTATATCTGTTCTTTTCTGCCGTTTCCCGAATTTATGGCTTTTCGCTGGCGAAATAATCAAGCATGTGCGCGTAATTTGATTGGACAATTTTGAAGTTTACATTTTTGTTTCCGGTTTCTTTAAAGAGAAAAACTTGAGGACAGCTTATTTAATCGACACCAAACTTTTTTGTTATCATCGTTTCTGCTGTCGAAACGTTTATCCAACACGAAGAAGCTAAGAACGCTAAACATTAAATTTTTGTACATTTCACAATACATTTTATCACTACTTATGTGAACGAAATTGTATGAACCAATCTCTGTTTTTCAAACTTAGAAAAGCAAGATGAATTTATTGAGAATGTCACAACCTTCATTATTTAACACGTACGGGTAGCATCGGATTCTCGAGGCACCTACACTACAAATTATGCAACCATTTTGTAGCTCCACAAAGTTGGAAAGGAAGCACCACAATATACAGAATACTCATCATTATTACAAAATTGTTAGCGTTACAGTTATTGATCAATATATTATCTTAAATGAATTTAAAACTCTTTCTAGTTTTTGAAAAACAATACCATTTTATTATAACGAGAAAACAGCTCTACTCAATCCATTGTGTATAAGACTTTTAATGTCTCCTCTTACACCTAATCAGAGTTAGGCCGGCGTCAAATGAGAACAAGAGTCAATAGAAGTCGATGAGAGCTCAAATGCTTGCTCTCGTTGACCACAAACTCTCATGCACTCTCATCGACTCTCGAGCGCTCTAATCAACTTTGAACAAGATTTCGATGAGAATGGACGAGAGTCGTAATCGTTTGTTGAGAGACTCTTTTCAACTCTCTTGGAATCTCTCTCTCTCATTTGATTGCACGCATGAGAGTTGAAAAAAAATCTTATCTTAAACTCAAAAGACGGATTTCAGCTGATGTAAAGTTTAAAAACAAACCTTTTCAAATCGTAACACTTTTGAAAAACGATGCAAAGAACCTTTGTCTCGAACAGCCAATCAAAAGCTGATACAAAGAATCCTTTGTCTCGAACAACCAATCAAGACTCATTAAAAATAACGGAAATCCTCCTATTCTCATACAACACTCATGCTCTTTTGGCCCGGACTTAAGACATCTTCCTCGTGTTCCGTGCAAAATCTCATTTCATAGGCATCCGTGGCACCTTCAAGCTGGGATAGGGTGGGGACCAGATACCATAAATAGCCTGAAAACCAACTGGGTCAAAGCGCCTCAAATCTGCGTTAGTGTACGGATAGTAGTCGTTCTTGTCATTCCCACGTGAAAAGAAAGCCTCGCTTAACTCCGCCATGTACTCGTACTCAGACTCCAAGGCGTAGGCTCTTCTGTAACCGCCACCCGCGTAGGGGACGCGCTGGTAACGAGGGTAAGTTCTGGCTGCCTTCCATGCACGGACCACAGTCTGAAACTAACACCAAATGGAAATAATATTAAGTTCAACGCTCAATAACATGCAAATGCACACGTGCGTGCAAAATAACACGCAGACACACTCCTACACATATAAACAGTTTACGACATTCACATATACAAGCACACACATATGTATGCACACGAAAAACATATACAAACATAGTCAAGGTTGTGACACATGCACATACACATGAATATATGCACACTACTCTATCCGTACGCAACTTGATCAAGGGCGTGTCTTTTAGGTATGGTGAGCGAAATCGGACGTATCATGAAGCGTGGCGGCAAATAAGAAAAAAAAACTGATTACATGCAAGATAAGCCTTAAACCAAACAAACTTGATTTGCCTGCATAAAATGTTAAGTAGCGTCTCGTTAACATGCGAAAATATAACAGCTCTTACGTAATTTTTACGGTTTTCTCGTGATGAAAGTTGGCGCTTATAGCTTCGAACATTTGAAGCTAGAAAAACACATGTACGTGCGTGGGTTTTTTTGTTTTTGCGTATTTACTGTTCTGAAATCACTCCACTCCAGCTCTAAAATACTCATTATCAAATCCAGTTTGCTCGATATCAGTATATTTTTCTGGCTCATGGCGTTAGGAAAGTCATAGGGAAAAGGCACTTTGTTTATTGAGGGTAACACAGTTGCATCCATAGGACCATAGTTAATAGAGCGAACTGGTTATGAAATTCGGCCAGTTTCTTTGTTATCGATTTTTGTTCTCTATTTCTTTTGTTCGGTGGCCTTGACGGTGCACAACACACAAAAGGTATTGAAATGCATATAAACAACTAACCGGTAAAAAATATTTGGGCTGATACATTAAACAAAGCAATGTCAACCTAAAGCAAAGCTGTTTCGTTCGCTCCTTTTGAAGTTTGTCGACCTTCCCAACCAGTTAGTTTTATCCATTGTAACCCTCACTACAACTAAGGAATCACCCTACTAGAGAAGTGTGTGAGTTTTTTCAAATCCCCTGATATAGCATTCCGAGAGACTAGATCAACCACCAACGTCCCTGTTCGTCGACGGTGTGGCGAAAGAAGGTCGCCCAAAGTTCAACCGTGGACTAGGCCGTGAGTCAAAGATCTCACCAACTGCGCTAATTACCTTTCATACGTACACATACTTTGATTCAAACAGCCATTGCTTTCACACGAGTCTTCTGATTAAGTTAGTCAACCTCCAAATTTTCTATTTTTTCAATTGTAAACGATCGGCTTAGAAAGACATTCAGCTATCTTACCAAGTGCAGATACTGAAAGCTCGAAAGACGTTCTGCGCACGCACCTTTCTCATGCTGACCCGGTCGCCACCGTACTTCCCAGCTCTTCTCCTGATGTCAAACCAGGCATGAAAAAACTCGTGTAGCAAGTTGTACTTTTCAACAAAAGATCGGCGATACAGGTATTCCCCTGGGTTGGCCATGTCCACATAACCTGTGAGAGGAGAGTTTCTGTCTTTAAAAATAATGACAAAAATTATAGTAGTTATAATGAAAAAAATACGTAAATAAAAATACTGCTGCTGTTTCTGGACTACTGCTACTCTTGCCATCGCTACTACCACTATTAATGATGATAATAGTAAAAATGATAAAGTGTTTAAGATAAACTGTATTAAAAGTATCTCTACATGGTAGCTCTATATCTTGTAAAAATGTACTATCAAAAAGTAACATAGTTGTTACAAGTTGCAGAATTTTCTTGCTATTTTTTTTTTAACATGCAGTTTTTCTCCAGGCTCATTTTGAAAGTTGTCATCGTTATCAGTCAATAATCAAAATAAGCGACGCGCAAAGCATCATGGCTTGTAACTGGGAGTCTCTTAATCGCTTACCTGCTTTACTGGGCGTGTCGTGACGCGAGCGCAGATACCGGGGATCCACGTGGTAACTATCCGCCACACCGGGGTCCCGACAGTACGGATACGTGTGGCTGACTAACATCCGGTTCACCACTAATCCCGAGTTTGCTACCAACCTTGCGTGTGCCTCCTTGGGCACAACGGCTTTCAGTTTCTTGAAATCTTCACTCAGCGCGGCGTACAGAGCTGGGTATCTCTCAAATGCCCCTAGTTCTCGGAAAACGGTCATTCCTTCGATCTTAAGGAGCTTCTCTTGCTGGTAGTCTCGGACTGTCATCGTTCGGCACTAAATTTAGTTTTGTTGTTAGATTCTTTCATTTTAGATAAGTTTTTCTCCATTAGGTCTGTATATAGATATATCTTCCTACTTCATATACGTAAAAAGCTTTTTAAAACACGTAATTCATAACTTTTTTTATGTTTGTAAATACAATGACATTTTTAAGTGGCGCGTTCCAAGAAACTAGATGACTATGATAATGGTTATGGTTATGATTATGATTATGGTTATGGCTATGGTTATGATAATGATTATGGTTATGGTTATGGTTATGGTTATGGTTATGGTTATGATTATGATTATGGTTATGGTTATGATTATGGTTATGGTTATGATTATGGTTTTGGTTATGGTTATGGTTATGGTTAAGATTATGATTATGATTATGGTTATGGTTATGGTTATGGTTATGGTTATGATAATGATTATGGTTATGGTTATGGTTATGGTTATGGCTATGATTATGGTTATGGTTATGGTTACGATTATGGTTATGGTTATGGTTATGATTATGGTTATGGTTATGGTTATGGTTATGGTTATGGTTATGGTTATGGTTATGGTTATGGTTATGGTTATGGTTATG
>JAOBYF010791534.1:0-13849 GCA_025403605.1 Parazoanthus darwini
TTTCATTTCCATGTCACTACCAGCCACAAGAAACTTTACTGCATTCTTCACATGTATATCGACGTTAGCTGAATGCAGTCGGATCTGATCCATGTTGGTGTGAGCCTCGTTAAATGCTTCCCAGCCAGCGTTACTCACTTGAACAAGGCAAGCGCGAAAAGAGCCGGGGTATTTCAACACCTGGAAATTGAGTTTGTTAGTTGCTTGTTTTCTTATAACTCTTCGCATGAAATAAGTGTTCCGCATTCATCTACTTACGTAAAGCATGCAAAGTGTAGATTACAATGTTTCTTTTGTGCGAGTTTGTGCTACAAAAGGGAAATGGGCCGGAAGAAAAAGCAAGTGCAAAGAAGTTTGAAATACACCAACATAATACAGAGGAGAAGAGAAAGGTGGTGTCCACAAAAATGATACAAGGCACTAATAATCCATGTTTAACTAAGATTTTTTATTTACAGGATTCATAGAATTTTGTTCTTTAATTTTGTGTTACCTGGTAGAGATCTGATTTGCGTAATCGCCTTTCTGCGCTTAATGGTAACAACGTAAACCTTCAAAAGGGCTTGTTCTCAGGGGCAAGTGCATGTTTACGGACAGTTTTTTTAGGAGCAAATAATATGGTTACTGATAAATTTGCTTTACCTTAAATCCTTCTTTGGGAGGCTTTTTCTCCAGACTGAAATCGGCTTCGGCAGATATGAGAATGAGTTGCCCAAGCAGGGCAATGGAGAGTGGTGCAGGGACCAGAAATTCGCCCCAGTTTGCGTAAGGGGCGATAGTCATCACCATTTCCTCCTTAATATCAGCTCCCTTGTTCACTTTCGACACTGCATCGTCCACTTGTTTCACAGTTAGTGACGAACTCATTTTGTGTGTCAGTTCAATCTTTAAAAGTGAAGGAAATTTTGGGGGATTGCTCAGCTTCAATGACAACCAATCGAATAATATAGCATAGCATAGTATAATATGGTATAGTATAGTATAGTCAAGTATAGTATAGTAAAGTATAGTATAGTATAGTATAGTATAGTATAGTATAGTGTAGTGTAGTGTAGTATAGTATAGTATAGTATAGTATAGTATAGTATAGTATGCTATAGTATAGTATAGTATAATATAATATAGTACATATAATATAGTAAAGTATTATCAAAAATAGTATAGTTATTGCATAGCAATATGCGACACACATCAAATTCCGTTCAGATTTTTGACTATAACTTCAAGTTTGAACGGTAAAGAGTCTGTTTGGATTTTCCTCCGCCACTTTTACGGCGTCTTACTCACCACAGTTTTGGCCACTTTCTCCATCACTTCTTTTATGTTCTTCTCAGATATTTTCTATTCCGAGAAAAAGAATTCCCACATCAGCGCTCGATTGAACGGCGCACTCCAAAATACAAATATGTCCAGGAAGATTTCTAATTACCCTTTCGATGCAGTAAACAATAAAACGATTATCCAAATTAAGATGAGAATAAGCTTATGTGGCTTGGTTTGTTGATTTCGACAAACAGCGTACTGCTCGACTGAAGAGTTCGAGTTTTTATTCCACGTATTTCCATTCCTGAATATCGTCAATCAGTCGAATGGACAAAGGGGGAAGGGGGAAGGGAGACATTTTGACACCCCTCTAAAAATAATTTTTCCGAACTTAAACTTGAAGCGTTAAAATGATTTTATAAAATGAAATTAAGCTTGCCCGTAAACGATTTAAACCAAAATCAAAAACATTTGGCAAAATTCCTTCCGCTTTCATTCTACTCTTCAATATTTTCCTTATTTGAGCATGTAAAAACATGATTTATGTTACTTTCAAGACAATTTTCAGTAACTTTTGTTTCGAAAAATCCAAGGTGGCGGTCAATATTATGGACATGATGTGCATGACTGTTTACAAAAAAACGGAACTGTTGTCAGGCAAAGTAATTAGATTGGCCAAAGCTACTTTCCAAGGCTCCAGCTTTTATGTATAACCCTTTAGAACTTTTTTTTTGGGGGGGAGGGGGGCAATCGGGTCAGATTCTGTTTTCGCTAACAAGATTTATTGTTCTTAAAACTAACCAATGAAATTCGTAAGTTACCATTATCGTTTTGTCAGCAACCTTGGAAGTATAATACATACTTTTATCTTCAAATTGAAACTATAAATTGATGTGCGTGCATGTGCAAAATAATCTCATGGAAATAATCGGTTACCATGCATGACTACAGCCTGGAAACTACTCAGGGCCCTCATCTAACAATTGTCAGAAATCTTACCGCGGGTACCGTGAACACAGTTGGCCTGGTTGGTTGCTCTGCCTTTTCAGGATTTGAGTTTGTTACTTTTGTTTTACCTCCGCGTTCTAGCATTTCTTCCAACCCAAGCTCATCTTAACGAAAGAAAAAAAATGTAAGAAATGTTCAGGATTTACGCGCGTAATAAATGTGTTTAAACGTTACGTAAAACACAAATGTTTGATAACCAGCTTCACCGCATTCCAACTTGATCTCTGTTCCATGCATGATCCCGGTCAATTTACTACTCTGTTTTGTAAAAATGTATGTCTTGTTAGTTAAATAACAAATAGAACATTACATTAAGGACCGTTGTTCTTTTAGCTCTTTTATGGTAATAGGAAAATGTTGCTCGCCACAGGACCGAATAAAAAAGCAATTTACGATTTTTATAACACGTAAATACCACAGCAGAAAAATTAAACAGCAAGTAATCGTTACTTCATGTTGAGGCTAGGCAATGGAAGTTCATCCATGTGTGAAGGAACATAACTTGTTTCTTGTTTTGCTTGCTAACACTTTATAGTACACGTTTTTTTTATAAGAACAACAAGTCCCAGATTGTTTAAAATTTAAGATCAGTTTAAGAATAAGCTGAGGCTCGGGCTCGATAGCTAAATTTTTCTTTTGAATATGAAACTAATCCTGGAGATCGTATTCGCGGGGATGAATTGATCAAAAATACACCCGCCAAGCAATTCGTTTTCCAATACATTTATTGCAATACCTTTACAGCGGGCTTAGCTTTTATTCAATTTGAACCAAACATAGAAATAAGTTTAAGAACAATTTTTTAAAAGAACAATTTTTTAAAAGAACAATTTTTTAAAAGAACAATTTTTTAAAAGAACAATTTTTTAAAAAAACAATTTTTTAAAAGAACAATTTTTTAAAAGAACAATTTTTTAAAAGAACAATTTTTTAAAAGAACAGTTTGAGGCTCAAATCGCCAAAAAAATTAAGAACAATAAGCCTCAGCCAAGTTTACTGGTTCTTATAAAAAAAACGTATAGCGGTTAAATAAGGCAAATATCTCATTTTAAACAACGTCTGAAAAATAAAAAACAGTGAAATGTTGTGGTAGTTTCTTTAACATTCATTTCATTATGTGATAATAAATAGGAAAACAAAGAAATTAATAAAAGAAACACACCTTTTGCAGCATGACTAACCCCGCCCTTCTCGGTTTTTTGGTGGCCAATGGCCTCCTTTAACTTGCTTACTCGTTTCTGGAGGTCCTTTAGCTAGAAAGAGAACGAGAAAGAGAAAGAAAAAGTTCAAAGAGTTTCTTATATCACAATTTACAAAATAAAATGAAACAATAGCAATGAATACAATATGAGTGGTGGGTTCAACACCTATTGGACCCGGTGAAAAAGGAAAACATAGTTTGAAATAAAATCAAAGATAGCATTATCACAAGCAATCAAAGTATAAGCAATGCCGGCAAAATGCATGTCTAAGGACTGGAACTTTTAAACGCGCAAAAAATGAACTTTGCAGATATTTGTTGTGTCTTCCCTTAAGGTTTGCAATGGTGACTCTTGCATGACTTGCGTGACTCTTGCGTGACTTGCGTGACTCTTGCATGTTCAACGTTACTAAATTCACCGTAGTTCAATTTTGATTTCATTTGGGAGAAAAAAGGTCGTCTTTAGTCATACACTCAGTGATATTCATATCACAAAAACAAATGCCTTTTCGGTAGCATTGGTCGCTCAGAAGCCACGAAAAATGATTAAAACTAAAATACTTCAAGTTATCTCTATATTGGCACGGGGTAATGTCCCCAATATTGATGTAGCAATGTTTACATATCCGCTATACCGGGAAAAGGAGGAGGGGAAAGGGGGGAGGGGGAGGGGCTATACTTACATTTACACGATATAATAGGATACAAACAAAGAAAATTACAATATAATTAACAGATCGTAAATTGACGGCGATTTAAACTGCTCTTGAACTGATTGAATTTTCTTAGCCGTCTTACTCTTTTCCACGCTGTCTATGCACTTCTACATATATGCGCCTTTGTTTGTTGTTTTTATTGTATTGTTAATGTTGAGTTGTTGTTATTATGAGTGCATGATTGTGGTGTTATTGTTGCTTTTGTTGTTGTTGTTGTTGTTGATGATGATGATGATGTTGTTCTTTTGTTGTTGCTGCTGATGATTTTGTTGTGGTTGTTGTTTATTAACAATGTTGTTGTTGTTGCTGCTGGTTTTGTTGTTGTCGTTGTTGATGTTAATTATTAATATTATTATTATTGTTGTTGTTGTTGCTGCTGCTGTTGCATTGACCTGGTTATTAGTTTGTCAAACTTATCTTTTAGCAAACATTCTACGGTCAGTTCATGTCCCGGTTGTACTTTGTCTACAAAATAGGGAGTTTACGCAACTAGGATGTCTTTCCCCTTCTTGTTTGCATAATTTATTCGTTGCTTTTCTATTTGTGTGAAGGTGGGTGAACATAAAAAATTAGAAACTTCAATTTTGAAGCAGCACAAAGATTGAAATGATCCACGCTTTGTGGTTTACGTTCTCTAGAATAGTACAAAATTGAGCCGCCTTTCACGTTCTGCTTTTAAAGACGACAACGGAAAGGTGGCCATCCCACGTGAAGTCATTGTATTCCGCTATCATTAAGTCTATTGTTTTGTAACGTTCAGTCCCGTTAAAGTT
This sequence comes from Parazoanthus darwini, assembly GCA_025403605.1. Taxonomy (NCBI): domain Eukaryota; kingdom Metazoa; phylum Cnidaria; class Anthozoa; order Zoantharia; family Parazoanthidae; genus Parazoanthus; species Parazoanthus darwini. The sequence goes on from JAOBYF010791534.1 coordinate 4,962, forward strand.
CCACTCCAAGCAGCGTAAAGTCCCTAATAACTCAAGGATATCTCCCTGATTGGGGTGAATGTAGATGCATCTAAGTCTATTTATTGTATCTGTTACCTCTAATTCCAGTTCCTCGGCCTCCTAAATGAGGAAAATATATTTAAACCAGTTAAATAAACCATTAAGTCCTGAGAACTGACAGACATAGTTTGGTTTCATCCTCTGTGTATTGAGTAACAACTTGATAGTAAAGATATTTAACATTTGAACTTTTGTTAAGACATAATTATTTCGCTTCATAATGTCATCAAAATCAGAACGCTGTGAATATGAGGCTGTACTGAAAGTTGCGGTATAAACTTGAGCTGCCAACAAATATCTCTTCACACTCTCAGGTAAGTATTCAATTTTGAAACCAAATCATTTCTCTACCGATTTGATATAAAATCATTAATATTTTGAATCATTATCATGATCGGAACTTTATCTAACCATTGTCTTTAGGAAAGGGTCAAGTATGTCTTGGCCATAACACGTACAAGCATGCAAGGATTTCCATTATCTCCTCAACAAACACTGAATTTGAAGCAAAAAAAAATGATTTAACTTTGAATACGAAACACCCTCAAATACATTTATTAAAACAAATGTAAGTCTGAGCTTTTCAAACTTGCAAGTGATGAACACAATGCAACGGACATATGACACTAAAGCCTTGTTCACAAGTTTACACATTTGTACGTTAAGGCACTTAAGCATAAGAACAAGCATAAGAAATGAAATTAAAATAACAAAGGAAAAGACAAAAGAATACCGAGTGTGCGACGAGATGGAACAAAGTCACGCCACTTTTCTTTTCAAACTTCTTATGCTTGTGATCATGTTTTTTCTTTAAATATTGAACCAGGCTTCAAAGTAACACAGACTTGTTTGCTTCACACTCTTTATATATATATATACCTCTATCGATAATAAGTTCGTAGGAGCAGAGAACTGTTTGCGGAAATAATTTTCAAAGTTCAAAACTTTGGCCAAGAACTCATGCGTTAGTTTGACAAACTCCAGACATGCTTATGATATTGTGCATCAGTTCAAACAGATGTTGAACTCACGCAGTCTTACACTACCGTGTCAAATATATCTCTCTGTTTTGGCGTTTTGGGAAACCAAAGAATGAAGTAGATATCGGTGGAATATGTAGCAGACTCGTTTTTGAGCGCCTGTGAAGCATTTCTTAGAATTGCACTTCCTTTGGTTGTTTGTAAGTGTCTCGGTTGGTACTGCGGGGTTTGCACTGCCACGGACAACAGAATGCGTACGTGTCCGTTTTAAAAACAAACAGACATGTACGTATTTTGTCATTCGTAGCAATACAAGCTCCTCAATTCGAGGTACTTGCAAACTGTACTGATATGTATACACTATATAAAGACATTTCCAGGCACGTAAGACTTATTTTTAACGAACCTAGCCTATACTACTCACTTTTATGCTGTTTTGTCCCACTCTGGATTTGACCTTCTCCACCGGAACTGCACGCAAGCCAAGAAAATGAACGAGTTTAGATAACTATGTATTTCCAAATATATAGGACAGTACTCGGTAAACTACAATTGTAAACTTCTTACCTGCAATGGCACACACAAAGCAAACAAGGAGCACGGGTATCAAGGAGCCCTTCATCGTGAATATAGCCGGACAAGTGAAGTCCTTCTTCAGAATGCTGTTGTTTGGCAGAGACTTTAAACTGATCTGTCAGAATCTAGTGAAACCCTAGTCCCCTTCAGCAAATCGATACCTGATACGTCGCAGGGTCACGAACTTAAGTCCAGTTTTGTTGCTTCTGACCGGTTGCTCAAAAGTGGGTTTGCGCTAACACGGGGTTAAATGTTTAACCTTTGATTTAGTTTACTTCCTTATAGATTGATTCACGCTGACATTTTGGGTTTCCTCATCTCTTGGTGTGTTTCAACCGTACTTTAAAGCCAGGAGAGTTGAGACCAATATGTGTTCTAATCCTGAGAAAAGTTTAATGGCCCACTATAGATAAGTAGAATGTTAGGGCTGTAAGCCTAAAATGTTCAGAATTTCGTTACTTGACCATTTCTGTACTACAATAATCTATTACACTTAAACCAAACAGCAAGTTTAGCCGGAGTAGGAGGCTACCAGTTCGTAAATGTAACTTAAATTAAAGTTTAGTTTATGTTATATTGCGGTATAATATGACTCAAGTCTCCAAAATACTCGAAAGATGTCTTTCGGCAGTGAAACTACGTTCTTCACTCAAGTGAGCCGGTGTCACCGTCCACCAGAAATATGGTGCTAACTCACACAAGCCCCGCTACCTCCCAAGCGTATGGTATGAGTATAGTTAAGGGCGTTAAGTGTACTATTATATAGTATTTCAACGCGGATTACACTAGGCTGTTTAGAACTCTAGCAGCTAACTAAATAACTTTGCTAATGTGCCGAGAAAGAAACTGAGAAATACGAATAAAGTTAAAACATAAAACAAAATGTTAATAGACCTTAATATATTGAAAGAGAATAATAATGGATTGTGTAGTACTTAAGTAGTTCAGAAAATATAAGATAAATAGTTTAAACTTGCAAGAATTACTAAAGATAGAAAGAATTAAATGCCTTTAGACTGCCCAGTGATCTTATTTTATCTGGAGTTTTGATGTTGCACAGCTGCAAAGTATCTGACTTTAAACCGATGTAGCCTCTAGGTATGTTAATTTTGTCAAAGCCACGAAGGTTCATGATATTGCCTCTTACTAAAAAACAGGTTTCTCAGACATTCAGGAGAAAATTCAGCAACAGATTTGATCAGGTCTAAGCATGTCCTGGATTCGTAAGTCTATGAGGGTATGACCAATGCGGTCTGTCAAAGCAGTACTATCAGAGGACAGGTCACTGTATAGATAACGAAGAGATCGTGATTGCAGTTTATTCAGCTAAGTTCTCGCTTTGATTTTAATAGCTGTAAGTTTAGCCAGGGAAAGAACGAAGTATAATCACTTTGTTATCAAGGAAAGAAACTTCGAGGCTGGATTAAGGTGTCTGAACACAGTTTTGACAGTTTCTGTGCAGCATTCATTGACAGGGAGAATATGTCAGAAAGGTAACAGCTATAAAACAAAACTGGGCAAGAGAACAATTCAGCTATAGAAATTTACATTTTGGGGTTTTCATGAAGATTTTAACTGTTTCCATGGCAATGCAGAAGTTTCAAAACAACACTAACATATAACTTTTTCTATGTTTGCTTGAAAATCTGTTCATTAGAATTTGATTATGTTTTGCACAATTTTAGACGACATGCCGGCTCATTCATCAAAAGCAAAAAAATTGACAAAGGAGATCTTCAATGTAACTCAGAGTTTAGTGAACCATATCTTTGTAAATATATAAATAACTGTCTGTCACAATCATGTGAAAATGATGTTATGGAAACATCACCATCCCACTTACATGTGTGCAAAATGAAATTAAAACAAAATTCTATTGAACAGTTATTCACAAAGTAGAAAACAGTAATTTTTTTGGTTCTGTTCGAACTGTTAAGTTGCCATGGATAAGGATAGAACTGAATACCTTTTGACTCTCCTGGTAATGTATTTCAATTGTACCAAATTTGGGCTTGTGACAAGATGTCATATTGTAGTACAGGCAGTCAAATAAAACACAGCTGTGTTCTGTCACCTTAAACTAGACTATACTGTCCTCGTTTTTTTTGCTACATTCCTCGAATAAAATGCGGCGTTTTGGGGGGCAGGCGCGGCCTGCGTTTAATTTGATATGGAACGCTCAACAAGGTAGATCAAAATATATAGGACCCAGATCCCACTCTTTGTACTTACATAAGGCTTGGATGCAAAGCTGCTGCTGCCTTCATGCTTGTTGTGTAGTGGATTTTAGGTATTCATCGCTTGATCAGGCTATATTTTGGAACGCTTCTCGTAATTACTTGCAGAAAGTTCAAGGATTGCGAGCTGCTTCGAGACTTCGTTGCTCACTTTTCTTATTTTCAGTCTTTCGGAGCTGAAATAGTCGAGCATTTTGACAAGAGTTTAGTTACAAACTCAGAACACTCATTCTCGAGCTTTCTTTAAGTCTGGGCTCTGATTTGAAAAAGGAGATGGGTCTCTTGGATAAACACTTCTTAGACCAGTATTACAAGCGTCCAAGCAGGATAAAGAATTTCCAGAAAGTGTTCCAGGTGAGCTCTATAGCCGTATATTTAAATGGAAGTGGAGTGACAATATTATATCAATTATAATTATATATGATCAGAAGCTCATAAGACTAAGTCTTATGAGCTTCTTAAGTGATGTATTATATTAACAGTTCTTTCTGAACTTCAAATTTCATTTAACTGTTTATAAAAAATAAAAGGTTTCATGTTTGACCTTTGAGCACCCTGTCAATGCAGACACCTTCAAAAACCTCTAGACACCTCTGGACATCAGAGTTGTTTAGAGGTGTAAAGATACCTCTGGACACATCTAGACACTTCTGGACACATCTACCGGACACCTTTGGGCACAAGAGGTGTCTAGTATAGAAGTAGAAAACAAGTGTGTGCTATGTTGAGGAATAGAAGCATGTGGGAATTTGTGAGTACACAAGAACTGTTAAGGCAGCAGAGTGCTTTTACACTTTTTTCAAATATACTTGCAGATTTCCAAGTACTGCCTTAACTCAACATAGCAAGTAAAGAGTTTTTGTTTTCTTTTATGAATAATCCAAATAAGCAAACATGGGAAAAGCAAGCAAATTTTAGGAAGTGTTAATTGATAACTATTCAAAACCATTCATAGCTAACAAGATTTTAGTGGTTTCATCAAATTTTCAAACAATGTTTTACTTTTAATACTTAAAGATACTAGTCTTGATTTAGTCATACACTAGAACTTTTACTTCAACAAGAGTGGTTTGGAAAGAGGGGGACATTGGGGTTTGTGGTATTGCAGTTTTGGACCTATTTTTGGTAATTTTGTTTTTGAAGCTTGGTATTGCAGTATTCTATATAGCCACCTCGGCCAATCACAAGGAGTTTAGGAACCATTTGTAAAATAATGTCTACAATAAACATGCCTCTGGACGCCAACACATACCTTTATATCAACCCTTGCAATCCTGCATTTACTTGTTAAGGTTTTCACTTTCATTGCTTGTTATTGCAGTGGTGTGACTTCAAATGCTTTCTATTGTTAATAAAATCCCATCAAAGCCTGGAAATTGCTCAATAATAACTCTAATCTATTGTTTTATGTTGCAGAAAGGAAATGCACTGGTGTTTCTAAAAGGGCCATCAGATATGGTGCTGTACCGGACAGCTATGGGCCTGTCAATAGTAGGACTGTGTATATCATTTGGAGGGCTCTATCTCATGGCTACTGGAAAAATGGCTAAGAAACAGCGGTGAGAAATGTGATATTGTGTCAAGGAACTTTTGTTTGACTGGATCAAAGACAGCAAAGAGCAAGATTGTTTTATCTGTAAGAACAATGAACTTTCAGCTAAATGACCAATGACTTGATAAACTGTAACTCTGAATAAGATACAGGTTGGAGCTATCCCTCTGTAAATTCAAGTGAAAGAAATTATCTGACCTTTTGTCAGATGTAAGGTATGGGTGGCTGGGTTAATTGCATGAGGTTGATTTTGACAAATGTACATATTGTTGTTAACTATGTTTGTCATTAAAGTCTGGAGTTCAGCCTTGCTTGTTAGACGTCAGGCTGGAGTGCTGCCTATCATGGTTATGTGGGTTCCCTGTGCTACTCTTTGTGCAACTTAGAATCTTACTCATAACATACAACAAGTCTCTTCAGATCCTTCTTAGTCATGCTGCCAAATACAGTACACAAATATTTTGCTGAAATCAGGGCTCTAAATGGGGAACTGCCAATGGCTAAATGCAGTCCAGGTTTGAAGAATTGTACAGATGAAAAAAAGGACAGGTCAAATTTTGCAGACCTGTTTTGTTTCTTCTAGTTTTCTAAACTTATAAAACAGTAGGTTGTAATTACCAAGGGCATATTTAGGGAAGGGGCCAGAGGGGCTGTGCCCCCCTTTTTGTCAAGATTTTTACAAATTATTTAAAAGAAAATCACTGAAATTATCTTCCAAATGCTGTTTTCCAGCTCCCTCTTTCCAGAATTAGGGTCCCACCCCTTCCTTTCTAAAACTTCTGGTACCTCCTCTGATTACATTCTATTTTGAACCCTGCAAGCCTGCCAGATTCTCAAGATATTTTAGAAAACAAACCAACATTTGTCAGTGATAAAATCAGGAAGAGATAGTGAAAGCTTATAGAGCACATTCTAAAGGGGAGATGTTCATGGCGACGATAGCACCAAGATTTCTTTTACTTGGACACCAAAAGGAAGCAAAAGTGAGACAGACTACACATTATGTCGAGGATTGCCAAGACAGTGAGAAACAGTTAAGATGGACATCCTTGAGATCTGCAGAAATCACAACTTGAGATTGCAGAAACTGGAGAAATGTTCTTAATAAGCCTTACATCCCAGCTTTGGCATAAAGAATAATTGACTGATTGAAGCCGGCCATAAATAATTTGACATCTACCCTTGCCAACCCTGTATTCATTTAGTTTTTATTAGATTTTGCAGTACTGAAAAGGGAGGGGCCATCACACAATACATTAAAAACGAATCAAAACATATGGTATTGTCAACATGCTTTCTCTGTTTCTGTTCTTAGACTCTAAACCACCTCCCTACTAGGACGAAGAAATTCCCCTTGTTTTGAGTTTTTGTTTGACATGTATGAAATATATTATTTTCATTCATCAGCTGTAAAGTGCCGCTGAACCACACTTAGTCTAGAAGTAGCACTTTATAAATAATTTTATGCTATTAACATTGAATATTACTATTATCGAGCACTGTTTTTGGTAAAAAATCTAAGTGCTGCTCATGTTATAGCAAAGTCTTGTACTACAGCAGAGGTGCCATGTATCGGCACTTATGTCCAGGACCTTCACAAGGCTCAAAAGCATTCATTTGTGAGTTGGCCAAGATCAGTTACATGTATCAATCTTATCGTGCTATGGTGATAAACTTATGGCAAGTTTTGAAAAAAAATGAGAGTTAGTTGACTTACAAGCAAGAGAATAGTCACACTACCGTGACAGGGAACTCACAGTATAAATTTCTAGGAATATTCGGCAAAACTTTTGGCTTGAAAAAATATCCTGCAGAAATAAATTGCCCAACTCCCTCCCCCCCAAAAAATACCCAATTGTCAGTCCCTTACTAGAAAATTGTAAACATTTCAAAAGTTCAGATTTGAATACTGAAAAATGAACTATAGAATAACATCGTTTATTACAGTACAATAATTTCTTATTAGCGGACTATTTAAAAAGTCGCTTCATTCTTTTTGCAGTCTCTCAGCGAAAACTACAATCATTTTTGGGATGGCAAAATATAGGTCTTGGTGGGTTGGCCTACTTTTCTCTATGTTCACAGATTTAATTGCTACTATAATCTTGTAATTACTACAGTAAACTGCAATCTCATCATGAAAAATGTACTGAACACTATCTGGTTAAGAGCAGTGGTTATTTTACAATTCAGTGCAAACATTGCAGAAAAGTGTTATTCAATTGCAAAATATTGGAAAACTTTAAAGTGTTTGGAAAATGTTTGGAATTCTTTTAGCTTTGCTAAAGGTTTCGGAAAGCAAACAAAAGTCTTAGGACTGAAGAAATTTTCGAAAATTCTTCTGAAACCTTACAGTTTTCGGAGATCTCCAGAAAAAATAACTGCAGGGAAATTTTTGCAATATAAAAATTTTTGGAAACGTTCACAAACATCAATTGTAATGTTCGGAAAAACTTCAAATGTTCGAAAAACTTTCGGAAATGTACGAAAATCTTTGGATATGTTAGGAAAACATTCGGAAAAGTCCGAAGGTCCATTTATTATCGAAAAATACTGAAATCTGGAAGAAAAAACTGGATTGTGATTGGTTGTTCAAATGTTTTTCACGTATAAGATTGATCATAGCTGGTTGTGAAGCTCAAGAAACTTCAAAGAGTTTACAAAGATACTTTTCTATGTTGAGAAAACCGTAAGCATTGTTTTATTTGTTGGCCTAAAACGTTTCTGCTGGGTAATTGTTCCTATGCATTTCATCACCTTTTGTGTTTTGTGCACGATAAGGCCAACAGAGAACAAAAACATATAAAAAAGAAACTGGCTGATTTCTATTATTAGTTTGCTCCACTAACTACGGATTTAGAAGTAATCAATTGACTTCAATTTAAAATTAATTTGCATCTATTTTTCAAATCCAAACTGAACGTGGAATGATACGATTACCTTACAGTAACTGATACTCGAGAGAAATGAGCACAAACACCAATGCAACTTACACAGATCTGTCAACTTGTAGGGACACCATCCACTGCACATTCACATAACTGATCTCGGTGTTACTGTTTCGATCAACTTATTTAAAAATATATTCCTTGTTACACTCCCAAAAGAAACTTCAAAGGGAGTAATTGTCAATATCATAAAAGATTTGAGGGAATACAAGTCAAAAGTGAAGAAAATGAGTGGCGTCGGGCGTGATAAAAAGTAAAAAAAAATGAGAATTGACAGGTCTGTTTAAATCTGGCTCGACACTTGGTAGGTCTGTATAAATCTGGCTGGTTCCTTTTTGCAGGAGTGCAAACCAGCATGGCTTACATAGTCGGCTTAAACCCCAGGGTAGCCAAGTCTATTTTAGCTTTTCAAAGATTACAGACGAGCAGCAACTAGTAATGAATTATTTAATTATATCAACAGTAATAACAACTTAAATTGTTTTACTATTTATAACTCTTTTTATGTGCCCTTTAGCACATATCACGATATAGG
>JAOBYF010791645.1:0-13846 GCA_025403605.1 Parazoanthus darwini
GTGAACTGCATACTGATAAAGCTTGCCTTTTGAACTTCTTTGAATTCGAGGTTCTCTTTATACAAATAAAATACAAGCGGTTCCGCAACAAATTTCCAAAATCAAACACTTACTTTGCTTGACACGAGGCAACAACCAGGACCAATCACAATCAATTGTCTGTTGTTTCGTGACAACTAAATTTGGTGGAATGACCGCTGTTTTACTTCTTGTCGATGGTTCCAGAATGAACACAACTTTCAAACGAAGGACGATCGATGTCCAGAGCGTTAGATCAGTGCAGAATAATGCAGTGTCCTATAGTGCAGAATAGTGCATAGTGCAGTCTAATAGTGTATAGTGCATAGTGTACTATAGTGCATAGTGTACACTATAGTGCAAATGCACTATTGAATAGTGCGATTTCAACACGATTCACGATGAAATTGTTTTCAGTCGGAAAAAACTTTCGTATACCGCGGAGAAATGCATGTTATGCTAAAACTACAAAGGTAAGATCGATGATATTGCAGATTCAGAAAATATTTGAGGACCACATTTTCTATTTTCTTTTTCAGTTTTAAACTCGAAGTTTTGACTAACAAAATTAAACCGCTAAAATTAGCGCTAGTGACGATTTCACGAAAAAACGAATTCGTATACCAAGTTTGACTTCTCCTCATTCTCTAACAAATTGACATACACAAAGAAAAGTTATCTTATCTGAAACACCAACTTGGGCACATTTTCAAAATGACTGTATTTCAAATAAAACGCTTGGCAATTATGAAAAAATCTGTATAGTGTAGTACTGACTAGCCGGTTTGTGACGCAGCAATTCTCTAATTTTTGATCTTTCAAACCTGATTTTTTCGATTATCTAACAGCTGCTGAACCAGTTTTTTTACACATTGAAAGAAAATGCAAAAAACTTACTACTGTGTAAAAATTGCTCTTTTAGCCGAAGTTTTGAAGAAATTATATGCGAAAGAAATCGCGCGAAATCAGCAATTCGAATTGATCACCAATATCATGCGCATGTACTACTAGCAGCCTCCATATAGCTACATGTAGGTCAGTAAATGCTCAGGCGGTGGAAGCATCTGATTCCCCATTTCTATTTTCTATACAAATGGCAGGTAGGGAATTTAAGGTTTCAATGAAGATTCTACCCAAGAAACTGGAGGGTTGATCAAAAAGTCATGAGACTGCTGGAAGCACTATGCATAATACTTAACATCACATCTACAATATAATCATTATTAAATATAACAATGTGGGTTTTGCCTGAGTAGAAACATGTACAGTACTAGTTATAGGGAAGGATCCAGAAATTTTGGAAAGTGCTCTAGGACTGTAACCAATGTTCTTGAAAGAAGGGACAGAGAAAAAGTATCTGAAGTTTTTGAGTGTTTTTCTTAGAAAAAATTTGTTTGCAAAACTATAGATTGAAACAATAAACAATGAAATTCCTTGAGTCATTGCAGGTGTCGAGATACATGTAAGTATTTAATGGAGCAGAAGCAAAAATATTGATAAGACTTTGACTAAGGTTATATCTTTCCTCAAGGAATTATTACTTTGGGAGGGGGATACTTCAAGGTTAAAATAGTAGGGATGACTGTTAGGAAGCCTAAATTTCCACCCTAAAAAATACCTGGTCAGAAAAAATTCCCACCCTAAAAAATACTCCTCAGTTCTAAAATACCCTAAGAAATACCTGGATTTATTGACAATTATTAAATTTAATTTGGCCAGATTTTCTTCAGCATACCGTTTTAGTTCAAAGAACACCTAAAACACATGGGGTTTTCTTCAGAGTGCCATTTTCACCCAACAAAACCCTAAAAAACACCGGATCACCAATTTGAACCCCTAAAACAATAAAGACGATCATACCTACCATCCAAATATAGGGAGTACCCCCCCCCAGGGGGGGGAATTGTTTTGAAGACCTTTGGACATTGTTCATGCACTGATTAGTTTTGGTGGTGTGCAGATAAATTACATAATTATGTTACATTCAAAATGACGAATTCAGAGCTTCACACACTGTCCTGTATTGCACTAAAGTTGAATAACCTTTTATGGTGCAGCTGTTGATAGGATTGAATAAGTTATATTTTAGTTAAATGTACAGCACAGAACCTTGAACCTGAAATTTGTGATATAATGAACAAAATTCAGAAGCCAAAAAGTAAATTGTACCTGGATTTAATAAATAAATGTCCAAACACAATAAGGATGAGAGTAAAACAGAATATATTTTAGCTTTTCAGTCAGCAACTGGTTATGTGATACAAAAGTACTGTGGACACTTGATCTTAACACATCCACAGTTCCATTTTAAAAGGCTTTATCCTCTTTGTCTTGTATAAGTTCAATTAACTTTAATTTGCACTTTTTAACTTCGCTATAACAAACATTTAGGCTATTTTATGTGAATTTGTTATATCGAGATATATCTGATTTAACAAACTCTTGAATAGATATAACAACTGCATTTGTCTAGTTCCATGGTACTTTGTTAAAAGGAGGTTTTGCAGTATTAAATAAACGTTTTTGTTGTTTTTTAATCTCCCTTTGGTACCAGCCAGATGCATAAATAGTGAGTGGTTTCCTTGGTTGTTTTTTTTCTTTTTGCTGAATGTTCTAATACTTTCATTCTATGCCCTAGGGCGACCAAGGACCCCCAGGTCCAAAGGGTCCAAGAGGACCTCCGGTAAGTATGGTCTTGAAAGTCCTCTTTTTATAATGACTACATGAAGTATATGACTGTAATTTAACTCTTGACCTGCTACATTTTCAAACATCAAAGTTTCAGATGATAAATAAAATTCTCAACTTTTGCATTTTAAGAAGTAATTAACACCAAACACTTCAGTCTACTCTTCAAGATGATCAAATGAATGGTCACAGTATGGTATTTCAACTGCTGGTTCAAAAGTTTTTGTTGTTGGATAAGACTTCTGGTTTCAATAAATCTTCCGGAGTTACTGTTCGTTGTCGGCCCCAATTGCATGCTGGGGGCCACATGCGAGAGTCGTCATCGTTTGTATAGTCATACATTTAGTTATATTTAAATAAAGTGGAATATACTACTAACAACTGTATGACATTTTAATGTTTTAACAAAATCGTCTTTAATTTAGCAGGACAGGGGTTATAAGTAATGTTGTTCTCAAACTTTGAAAGCTTTTCACATTTCAAAATTTCACTTTCAGTTTACCGTGTTGTTATGTATTCCTTTTGGTTTCAAACTATTTAGAACATGCATTTTATCTGTTACAGTATATAAATTTTGTTTTGGGCAAAAGCTAGCATCAAAGAACCTTTGTTAAAAAATCATTGAGTTATTTCAAATAAATAAATACAACAGTATCACTCATGAATACAGTAGCATTGGAAATGATTGGATGAGTGTGAAACATTATTTTGTTCAATAATTATGTTTTTGTCATACTGATCTTTTTTTTCAGTCATCTCTGTCAACTCTGACATTTATAAGTGTGCTTAAAACCATAGTTGATAGAACTAATTGTTATGAAGCTCAACAAACTTCAAAAGGAGTGTACAAAGTTGTGTTAGGTTGAACAAACCGTGACAGTGCATGTTCCTTTGTTCAGTGTGTGAGCCCAAATATTTTTACTGGTTAGTTGTTCATATGTACTTCAACATCCTTTGTGTTTTGTGCACCGTCAAGGCCAACAAACAATAGATATAGGGAACAAAAACCTATAACAAAGAAACTGGCCGAGTTTCATAACCATTTTGCTCTGTTGACTATGTTTAAACACACGAGGCAGTGTGAATGAAACTCAAGATAACATGGTTGTATATGTATGTGTAACTGAAACTTTGTTTGGTGTGTCTAGGGTCCTCCTGGTGAGGTTGGTGAACCTGGAGAACAAGGGCCTCGTGGAGCAAGGGTAAATTCAAATCTTGATCTGATAACCTCTACATGTATTGCATATAGGCAGGAGCTGACTGTGGTACCCATGAATTGCCTAGTATGCAAGCTTAATGTGTGCATTTGGTCAAGACATTTTCCCACTATCATACCAGTAAAAAAAACCCAGTTCTGATAACCAACCAACTATCCTACAGTAGTTTACTCACCTTGACCTAATATAATGTTTATCCTCACAAGCTGAACTAGAGTTTTCATTTCAGAGTCTTCTTGTACTGTACTAATAAATATTATTTTTAAGTTAAAAATGTACATTGTACAGTGTATTTATGGATAATTTCAAGCAAGTCTTACACTGCCAACAAATCACAAAAATTGCACCATTGCCCTCAAGTTATTTGTAACTAGTTAAGATAATTATAAAATTATAAATTCTGTTATAATTTTGTGCACCTAGAGTTTTGCTTTGAAATCATTGACAAGTACCTTTTTCAGTATTCAATAATTTTTGTGGCCAGTAACTAAATAAATGTAACTTTTCAATGTATTGGAATAAAATTTGATGGGCTAGCAGATAAAAGAGAATTGGCTGAGAAAGCACTGAGAACTTGATCAGCAGTCACTAAGTTAGTACATAATTTTTTGCACAAAGGTTTAATTTATTTTCTCTCAGCATTGTTTTCCAGCTGTCCAAGGTATTGTAGCAAATGAAGCTCACATACTGTACATGTATACAAGATTTGGACAGACCAGAAATCAAGCTCTGCTAACCTTACTGTACAGTAACATGAATTTGAAAATCTTAGATGGCAGGGAATATTGCAAAATAATCCCTGCAAAAATATGTTTTTGAATTGTTACATAAACAACACTAATTAATTAACAGTTTCTTGCTGCTGTGTAAATTAGATGGTAGAACAAACAAGAATTATAATATCGAGATTTAGACGCATGCTGGCACCATACAAAAAAACCGCAAAAAATTGCCAGCTATGTTCTAAGTACAGTTAATTGTTTATGGTTTTAGGGAAGCATCGGAGAACCTGGCAACATAGGACAAGCTGGAGCAGATGGACGAAATGTAAGTTTTGTAATTGCTGGTAATGCATTCCTTGGGATGCCTCCATGTATAATAAAATTATTGGTGTCAAGAAAACTAAGACCTATAAAACGAAGACCCTAAGACCCCAAAGACTTTAAAACTAAGACCCCTGATTTTTAACTACGACAAAAAAAATTATGCTGCCACTTAACTTTCATATGCTGACACTGTACATATGTTTCCGATCTCAATCATGAGTTATGTAACCCTTTGGTGACGGGCCCTTTAAATTTCGTTTGAATTGAATGATGACGTAAATTTATTGCTGTGGCAACATGATTGCGTGTATTTTCGAACAAGCTCCCAAAAACAATTGTTAGTCTTAGCCAATCAAGTTTCAATAGTGTTTGAATGGCCTCCTGCTATTGGTTTTGGTAAAATAGTCTGCGAGAACACACATGTACTTGAATCCAAGATGGCGTCTTGCGGGACGGTGTTTACTGTAGAAGAAGTGGCATGAAATCTGTGCTCAGAGTGAAAATATAGCTGGCAGCGATACTGATTGAGAAACAGGGAGAATGTCTAGTGGAAAGGAGTTCAAATTAGATGACTGAATTCCACAATAAAAGTGATTCAGACGCAGAAGTTGAGTGAAGTCCCTTTGTGTCGCATGTTCATGTTGTGTGACGAGCAGTTCTAGGTTTTGAGTTGATATAAGTCTAAATTTTTTACTTACCAGTACTTGCAACTTATGTTTCTCTAGATAGTCATTTTAAACTTGTCTGTTCATAAGTCTAAGGTTTTGTTTTACTTCATTTCATTTCAAGTTCTGTAGCACAAAAACATGTAATATTTGTATTTCAACCATTAATGCTACATGTTCTGCTTTCGCCGCGAAACCATGAATTGATAATTATCATGAAAACCACCAGGTCAGAACCAGTTGAAAAGGTCTCTGCTGAATGAGTTTTTGCATCTACAAAATGCTTGTCTTATTTCAATATTTTGATTCATATGTGACCGACCGGGTGGCAAGAGGTTCTTTTATAAGCGTAGTTTGTGTGAAACTACTGTTTTGGTTGTGACAGAGAGTTCAAATAAAACAAACATAAAAAGAGGAGCAGAGGTCAAAAACGCAACTGGACACAACAAATCCCGGAGCAGAACTAAATTTTAATTCGTGACACACTTGTCAAACGTCAAGTAACGTGACTGACAAACCACGTGTACATTACCAAATATAGCAATTCACAATCCGGAGTAAATAGCAAGTTGGAAAACTTAAATTACTGTGTATTGAGATATCGAAAACTGAATACTGTATGAAATCCACGAAACTACGGACCACATCTCTATTACACTGTGGAACAAATACACTACGCAATGTCTCCTGTAAAACCTATTTACACATTGCACTCGAGAAAACATACAGATAAACAAGTGGATCCTATGTGAGGATAATCCGTGACATCTCAAAAACGCAGTTCGACTTTAAATCGTTTTAAGTTTGAGTTACAAACTCAACTTGGCTACACTTGGTTAGAAGAAAACACGCTCCATTAATTGTTTTGGCCATCAATGCAGTAAAGAAACATCAGTTTGGTTGTGAAAACTTGAAATGAACCTGATGAGGTTGAGTTCAGTTTTGTTTCCTCCTCTACTCCTAACTTCTTGTCAAAAAAATCTATATGAAACAACAGCTTTTAATTATTGTAATGTTAACATTACCTTGTGTGAAATGCATTTTCCTCAAACCACCTAGCATGTCTGATGGTAGCAAGTGCTCCCTCTAGCAGCTTCACATCAACTTCAATAAAGAAACAAATACACAAAATATAACTTAGTATTGACAACTTATGAAAACTAAACAACATATAAGACTATTAGTCGAGTATTTAAAATGTCCAACTTGACCGTTCCATTCATAACCGTCCAACATTTTAAATAATTTTAATTGTACATTGCATACCTGTTCTGTATTTTATGGTTCCTTCAAACAATCAATTTGTCCCTACATGTATATATACAGGGACTGTGGGAAAATGTTTTGACTGGAGGGGGAGGGGTACAACCAACAGATACCATAGTTACGAAAAGGCTATTCAGAAACAAGTCTAAAATTGTATATTGTGCAGTTAAGTAATATACATGTACAGCCCCCTGTCCCACCAGTTCCCTGATATACAGTGTACTTAAACCCTCGCAGCCTAAAATAGGCCATATGACACAATGCTGGATTCTCCTTAACTGTCTGTACAGTTCCCTTGTATACAGGTTGGAGGTCGGAATATATTTGTTTTTCATCTTAAGTAATTAATTTAATGTATATGACTAATAACTTTTAATTACTCTCATTACCAAACAACCTATTTTTAAAGTGTAAAGCTTTAAATCATTTTACATGTAATCATGCATTTAGCAATACCAATCTTGCTATTATTATCATGTTCTAGCTCGAGTTTTTGAGCTAAGTTTGAAGTACAGTAAACAGTACACATAATTGTGGCCAATTGGGAAAAGAGTTGAAGATACATGCCGTAAGACTTCAACTGTGATAAAAATGGTCTACAGTCATTTTTGCTAATTGCCATTTTGACTTAGCCTCCAGTTCAGCCCAGGTCCTTCCGACCCATTCACTCCATTAACCAAAGTTGTTTCAACCCACCTAATATGTTTTGTTGCTTTCCAAACAAAATATTTGCAGTACAACATCCCGTGGAGTTGGTAAGTAAGCAGGGTGAATACTTAGGTTGTTCAAGGATTTTTACCATCATGTTGAGTGGCAATTTACCAGAACTCATTTATAAGACCTCACAATATCACACAAATATGATATGTCAACTTGATTACGACCACAAAAAAACTAACCATGTTTACTTGGGTCAACCTCTCGCAAGTTCTTTGGTAAAGTTGTGATTAAAACTCGCACAAGTGCCCCTTCACCACTGCTTATGTTGAACCCTAGAAGGAAATTAAATGAACTGATCTTCAAAAAAGCTCTACAGTTATCTGTTTGGGAACAATAAACAGACACTCTGAACAAAGTTGAGTACTTGATCAGGTAAATATTATTAACACTATTAATAGAATCTTGCCAGTGCAGGTTTACTAGATTAGATAAAATTATTTAGCTTATGGAACGTTTAGTTCCTCACACCATTTACCTGAAAAGCACCTTTCTCTTTAATGTTGAAGTTGAAGTGACACAACAAATATAAATTTATTTTGAATCTATGTCTAAGAAAATCTTGTGTAGCCAAACTGGGATTTGGTTTACAAAATATTGCAGTTTGTTTGAAACTAATTCAGTTGTGGCAGTCGGATAAAACTCATTTGAAAAGAAAGACTTGATTGTCCGTTGGTTTTAAAAATAAACATTAAAAAGATGAGCAGAGCAAAAGAAAACACAAAGTTATGAACATACTGTACAGCAAAAAAATCCTGGAGCAGAACTAAAATGATTTTAATTTGCGACATGTTGCACTTGTCAGATCAGCAGGTCAAGTAATGTGACCTACAAACATTGTTGCACATTTCCATATAAATTATAGTAACAGAGAACTAATCTTCACAATACCAAGTAAAAGGAAGTTGAGAAAGTAAACCTAGATCACTGACATGCAGTGGATCTTACATGAGTCCGATAACCTGTGACATCTCAAAAAACAGTTTGACTTTTAAAAAATCATTTTAAAGTTTGAGTTAATATATAAATGCTAGCATAATTTTATTATTAATAAGCTCTTTAGACCTTCCACAATCACAGCTCTGTTATTCTCTCCTCTGTCAATCATGCAAACTACTGGTAAACAACCTGGCTTACCTCCCTCATTAGACTGCATTGGAAAATCTGGAAGAAGTAAAAAATAATAAGACAAATGATATAAATCGTATTGTTGGCCAATTGTCCCATGTAAGCAACTTAATAATAATATTATTATGCATCATTCTATCTTCCAGTCTGCCCAGTTTAGTTCTAAATGCCAGTCAACAAAAACAAGTGAAACAGATTTTAACAAAAAATGGTAACAAGAGGCTAAACATGTACAGGATATAAACACATGCACATTAGCCACACACATGTAGCCTTAGCCTTGATTTGGACCTTGCCATACATGTACAGATAGGCTTGGTACATGTAAATATTGATAGATTGAAGCAGCAACCTCATTTGTACAAGTTCTGCACTGTTTGAAAAAGAAATACGAACCAACTTACAGGAGAGGAATTCATGGAAACTCAACCTCAAAAAATGACCAACAAATAAAAAATCTATGGTAAAATACTTAACATTACATGCATTTATATCATACTAATGTGCTATTTATAACAATTCTGATTTCTGCTAAAACAATAGTATTCAATCAGTTCTCTAAAACCTTTGTTTATTTGAGGCGGAAAAAAATTTAGGTAAAAATTTGAGACATGTCCATCAGCAATGCAATTCAGGTACGTTGACTCAATGTTCCAACAACTGTGCTACTATAAGACCAGCTGAAATTGATCTCAGGTAATGCATGTGCTAAACAAAGAGGATCGACACAAAAAAAACAGAAATGCAAACAGAAAATATACTTGCAGCTTTCATACCAGACTATTCAGACAATAACATCTGACAAGTGTAAGTTTTTTTTAATGACTGACAATATATTAATGCATTAATGTTGCCAAACTAAAAAATACCAGTAATACTTTCACTCAAAAACAACTCAAAATTTTTGATATCATAATCTCAAAATCTAAACCAAAATCTTCAAATGAAACACTTGTGCATTATCAAAAGATGTTATCATCATACCCCCTGTCGGTGTTGCCCCATCAGTAGCACCTGCTGATTCCTCCTTTAAACCTTTCTGCACTCTAGTTGCTAGTGCAAGGATATCAGCTTCTGTTGAGGAAAGTTGCAAGAAAATCAAGTGAATGTGTTTAATACCTCAGAAACCTTGAGAGGTGGGGGGGGGGGTCAAAATGCCCCCCCTTCCCCCAATTTTTTTGGCTTTAAATTTTTGTTTCTTGACTGAACAACAAAAGCTTTGGTACAACTGTTCTTTATCTGTTAACACATCTTTTGACACTAATTAGGTGAGGTCACAGCTGATGACATGATAATAAGTCATGTAACTTGTATGTTGACTTTGAAGTTTCAATTTTTCACAATTAAAGATTGACTAAATGTGAACAATTTTGCAATGGGTTCTACCTATTTTGAAGTTTTCAAACACTAAATGCTGTTTTATTATCAATTTCAGTATTTATAATTCAAACTTGAATAAAATCTGAAAAACTAAAAAACCCAAGATTGCAGCCAAGATTTGGAATTTCACTTATCACAGTTGCCACGGAAACCAATTAGACACCACGTGACTATGTTTAATTGAAAGTACAAGGGAAGCTGATCACAACTGCCAAGTTTCATGTCAGTCGAACGAATTGTATCGAAAGTAGAAGAAGGGGGGGGGGGGTGATTGAACCTCCCCTCTCTTGAGTGTTTGTGCTACTTTTTGTTTCTGGGGTTAACTTTTGTATTCATTTGCAAAATACAAGCTCTATACCATGTAATGAACATATGCGCAATCCATTCATGACTGCATACTCTTTGATTGTAAAGGTTTCAACTAACTTGTACACAGCCATCAAAGTCATGGACATTTTTAAAATTTTTTGTCCCTGGGGCTTGTTTTCAGAATGATAACTAAAAGGGACAGGAAAGGGGGGAGGGATAATGAAAATCAGTCTACTAGGAATTTAATCAAAGTTGGTCACCTAAAGGTGTCACTGAATTCATGAACTGCTAAATTCTCATTATATGTTCATATAAAACTTATTTCCTCTTACATGTAATAGGTACATAATTTATGTAAGGAGAATCTTGCATGAGACTTAATAGCTGATCAGTTTTAATATTCTCAAAACCAATCAACTTATTTCATTAAACAAACCTGCTGGCAGCTTCTTTAGAATAACAGCCAAGTCAGCAATAGGATGGCCCAGCAACATGGTGCCTTTTTTGTGCGAGCCCACGGCCCTGACCTCTTCCACCCCCTGTTGGGATAATTGTAACAATTGTGGTCATAACTCACACACATACTTGTACATACACACACACTAGTCACACAGACACACAACAACAGACACGCGCTCACACAAATTGCTGAGCACATGCCACTAACAGTGTACTAACCAACAACACAAGTGTCACATATTTTAATTACCTTTTCAAAGTGATTAGGCAAGAGCAAGGGGTGACTTTACTTTTCTTGTCATGAAATTAAGCTTCGGAATGACCAAAACCAGAAACTTACATGTAGCCTGACTGATCACCTCTCTAATAATTTCACAAACAAGAGAAAAGATGCAAAATATACAGAAACCTACTACTAGTTAGTAATTGTAGAAACAGTAAAAAAGACACAAAAAGGGAAACTTTTGTTGTAGAAAGAGATGGAGGGGAATGGGGCAGAGAGAGGGGGACAGGGGGATGCAGAACAATTGAATGGACACGGCCACTCTTTAATACTCTAACCATACACTTGTGAGTGCAGGGTTTGCCTTGTTCAAGACAGAACTGTATGTACTAAGCCAGAACCCTTATAGCTGTAATTTAAGATTATGTAAAATAATATTTATATACTCAGTCAGTGGTACACCACTAAATATATCACATTAGACCAGACAAGTGAAGTACAACTTAGATGAACATGGCAAGTTTTGCATGCTCTGCAATTAGTGGTCCAGTGACCTCAAACAATAGCCATGGTACTAATAGATATAACAATATGTTGGTGGTGCGAAATTCTTGCAAACAACTGTACATATACATATACATGTAAACAAATGATAGACATAATTTATGTATGTTTTCCGTTCTCACATGAACAATGTCTATCAGGCATAAAAAAAACAGCCAATCAAAACAGAAACAAAATGAGGCAACAATGTATATTAGTTACCCGTGCAGGACCACAACACACTTACCAGTTCAGAGCCATCTGGTGCGACAATGAGGTTATCTATAACACTTGTGATCTTTGTGATTAGGTTGAGAACTGCTGTCTGAAGAAAGAAAGAGAAGAACATGGAACTGACTGCCATTGACAACTTTCAGCAGCAATGTCCCAAAAACTGAACATTTGGAACTTAAAATGGATACCTGCTCTGTAGCACTAGGCGTCAGCTCTCCATTTCGTTTCAGTAGTGCCTGTAGGGTAAAGATAAAAACACTTACACAAGTAATACTTGTAAGCTGACTGTGACAACACTAACAACAATTCAACATTTAGATTATAGTTTCCTTTTCAAGCTTCTAAGGCACTATTCATGATGAACAGTTGAATAGCTCTTGATGTATTGAGACATAAACAATGCTGGTTACGTTTTGTTGTAAATACATGTACTTAGAAATTAAACTAATAAACTGTACAATTATGGTATCAAAACATATACAGAGTAAAAAGTCCTGACAGTATTCCTATTAAGTGATGATGATCAAAACATAAAACTAGTAAGTTCTTACTGTAGATGTTGAAATTTGAATGTACAGAATCATAAAATCACAACCCCTCCCTTCTCGGTCTCCTCCCAAGCCCCTCCCTCCCCTTGACTCCTCAGTCTTGTCCAGTCATACCTGAGTAAATGCAGTGTCATCAATAGCTGGAGTTGCTTTAGTGAAGTAGTTATCTGCCTAAATTAGGAAAAATACATTTCATTTCAGCAACAGTATTTTTATTTAGAACAATTCAATAGTTTTAGGTTTAATACAAGATTTTAGCAACATTAATAATTCTCAATATTTACAGTGTAATTACTGAGACTGGGGTTACATGACTCAAGCCTGAGCACTATACACATAGAGATCTCCCATGGAGAAAAAGCTTGTTGTAGAAAGGGCAGTTCTGATGAATGGTCCTATTACCAACTACGCTGGCTGGCCAAAGATTTCAAATTGCTGTAAAACATGTGCTGCCTGTTAAAGGATCCTAATAGAGCAATAGTATCTTTTCTATCCATGTATACTGTTGATACATGTTGAGTTTGTATTTTTACAGCCAGCTTTAAGATTGGCATGTTTTATTGTAAATGATTGCATAGACACTGTGTTAAATAAGTTACTGATGATGCTGATATTAAATTCTTCAATGTAAAGTATTAGAGAAAAATCAGCGAGAGGAATGAAATTGTGGATAAATGCTATTTTAAATTAAAACTAAATTTTTATTTTAAACACTCAATATAGAAGAATTTTTTTTTAACATTTAACAGGAAAAACTACCAACCAGTACTGGGTCGAAAGTTGCATGATTAACAACAAATTTTTGTCCCATTGGGTTTCGCATGTAAGGTGGCATGCGGCCCCCACGCATTGCCGGGCCTCCATGCATGCGGCCACCTCGACGCATTGTCTAGGGGAAAACAGATGATCAAATCAGCATGCATGATACACACAAGGTTATTTGGTCACTGACGGTTCAACACTTGTTGATGTTTAACTTTATCAAACAATGCTCAGCAGTTTGCCCAGATGGGAGGGGAGAAGGGTTGGGGATGTTAAGTTCATATTGGGATTTTTCTAGCATATTAGTTGAACATATATATTTCAAAAATATATGACCATATCATTCAAACTTTGAAAAATAAAGACTAAAATACAACTTACTTTTACTCATACCTATAGCATCACAACTAAATTATTGTAAACAGATAAATTATACTAAATTGTAAATCTAGGTACTGGGTCCTTGAACACAAACAGATCGAAAAACTTATTGATGTTTTTGTTCACTGAACATTTTGCTCCCAATCTTTCACTACTCGAAACTGTCACTATTGAATGTATACCAATAAAGTATAAATAAACAAAAACATGGTTCTCGTTCATTTGGGATGCTCAACGAACGTGCGGCTAATTTAAATTATAG
>JAOBYF010791756.1:0-13842 GCA_025403605.1 Parazoanthus darwini
CAAGATACTCCAATCATTTTTTCTCGAAATAAATATTCTAGTTCATGAGAATATTTGGGTATCATATAGACTCATACAGCTGACTGTTTTATGTCTCTTCCCAACCATCACAAGTCAAAAACCCATTTCTCGATTTTCAATTCCTTCAACCCATACATACTAATTTTGTAGCGACAAAACTGACTTAAACTCTTAACCCTTAAACGGTCAAGGGGTTCTGCTAACTCCGTTTCGATTTCTTGAGATTTCTTGAAGAGTTTTTAGGATTTTTCCAATTTCTTTTTAGCAGCTATTACTTATTAGTTAATTACCACGTTTCTTGAAGTAGTATCTGCAGTAATTCCTAGGTCGGAATTATCAAACGTTCTGCTTGCGGTGCATTAGCCGTCCATTTAATTCAACTAGAACTCAAATTGTAAGGCTGAAAACCATCTTATCAAAATCAGTGACTACCTATATTGCACATAGCATTCTCAACACATTTGTTGAGAGCAGAGGCATCCTACTCAATGGCTAGATACTTTAACCCCATACCATTTATCACAAAGACCGAGAATTTGCGAAATCAACGAAAAAATGACTATTGCAAAATGAAGTAATCATTTTCCAATTTTGCACCTCAGCTCTTGTTTTGAAATTTAGAAAAACAGCTGTATGTTTCAAAGCTCATGCTAATTCTTAACGTGGTTACTTGGTTTTTTTTCAATTACTGATTTCGAGAGGGTTTTTAGATTAAAACTATCTAACATACACAGTTAACAAACCTATTATCATTCTGTTGGAGTAAATCTGCTGCACATCGATGAGGCATTCGATCTCGGTTTTCCTACGATTAATTTTTTTATTTAGTTGCCAGAAGTTTTCTTCCTTTTAATGTCAAACCAGGAATTTATGATCTCTAATGATATCGCGGGCGGGGATTTGCTTGATTCACAGGATTTTAGAAACAGGACTGTGGACAGCAAATAGCTCCTATCTGCAATGACCAAGAAACAACATTTTAGCAGTTGTTGAAATGCTCGAGAAAGATCAAAGAGCCTCATTTTGTTGTTTTCTTGTGCCCCCCACTGTATTTGCCTGAAGGCGCCAGGATTTCTGTCTTTTCAACATCTGCCAACTCTTGATAGTTCAAGGATTCAAGGAAAATTTTAAAATAGATCTTAAGTCCATACATTTCTTGTTTTCTTCATTTCTCTCTTTTAACCTCATAGGGCAACTGCATTCACACAGCCGTTGCGTTTGAACATAGTTAAATAATAGAGAAAAATGGTTATGAAACTTTGTCAGTTTCTTTGTTATAAGTCTTTGTTTTCTATTTCTCCTACTGAGATCGAGGCCACTTCTATTTATCTTGGATGCTAATATTTTTGTGTACACATTGGCCAAAGGTGCCGAGTTTTTAAGATGCACATTGGACTGACAATATAGCTTCTTTTTGAGAGATCTCTCATTGCAACGCCTGAGAAAGGTAATGAAAATCTTCTAAATTTTAGTTGGATTTATTGTTTATCAGGTATGCGTAAGGGATAAAGGTTAAAAAAGGGTAATTTTGTTTTAGCTTTAGAAGATCATCTTACCTAGTTTTTATATTCTTATTTTTTGTTATATTGGCGTTTGATTTCAGAAAGAAGAAAATGATCGGCGTTTCGTTAAACCGTTTTTAATTTAAATCAACAACACCAATCATGCTTTTTTAAAACTTTTCAGTTTTTGTGTGAATAAATGGCAAACTTTTGTTAGATATAAAGAAAGCAAATTATGGGGAAGTCCAGACACTTCAATCATTTTTTTCTCGACATAAATATTCTAGTTCACGAGAATAGTTTGGGTATCACACAGACTCATACAGCTGACTGTTATCTCCCTCTTCCCAGCGATCTCACGACAAAAACTCAATTCTCGATTTTCAATTTCATCAGCCCTCGCATACTAAACTTGTAGTGACAAAACTGACTTCATCTCTTAACTCTTAACCGGTAAAGGGTTCTACTATTTCTCCGTTTCGATTTTGTGAGATTTTTTTGAAGGGTTTTCAAAAATTTTCGAATTCCTTTTTAGAAGCTGTTCCTTATCAATTAAAACGCGTCTTGAAGTAGTATCTGAAGTAATTCCTAGGCCGGAATTATCAAACGTTCTGCTTTCGATGCATTAGCCGTCCATTTAATTCAACTAGATCACAAACCATAAGGCTCAAAACCATATATGAGTTTCATATATTCATTTCATACATGTGCTCAAAACAATCTTGTCAAAACCAATGACTACCTATATTGCACAACTTGAATTATTTTTATTGTAGTATGTGCTCTTTCTGCAACAAAAGTGTTGGAAAACTGGTCGAAGATTAGCTAGGAAATCGATTGTGCGAACACATTTGTTGAGAGCAGATGTATCCTACTCAATGGCTAGATAATTTAATCCCAAAGCCTTTTATCACTAATATTGGGAACTTGCGAAATCAACATCCACGAAAAATGACTACTGCAAAATGAAGTTATCATTTTCCATCTTAACAACTCAGCTACTAATACTGTAGAATCAATAAAGGATTCTTTTTTGCTTGTGCTGTAGCTTTAACTGTTTGGCAAAAAACCTAAAGATTTCATTCTGATAAAAACTAAAAAACGCTTCAGCTTAATCTGTACGCCATCAGATATTGACGATAAGACGGTCAACTTTTGATATAAATGCTATTCAGTTAGGAAAAAAAAGGTTTCCACTAAATAAACATGTATGCTTAAAATTGACTCCTCGCCATTCCAAAGAAATATGTAATTTTTAAACTGCGCTGTATTCAACCAGCATTTTCGAAGAGTTTATTAAGTACCCTAAACAAGAAAATTGCTTACATATTTATCGTTATCATGTTTTACTGGAGCCTTCTGTTTCGTAAAGAAAGTTTTCATTCTGAAGTTAAATTTCAAAAACTAATTAATGATTCAGAACAAAACACACGCTTTCAGAAATATACAGTTTTTGTCTATAACAAAAAGTTTCGGCTATTATTGCTATTATGCTTCGAAACCTGGCAGTTTCTTCTAAATATTTCAAAAACCAATTTAATTACCGTCTCACTATTGTTATTCAAAACCTTTGGCTGGATCTGTGCAAAACGTTAAGTATTTAATGGATAAGGGGGAAAGAGGAGTCAACATGATCACCCAAGATTTTCCCGTCCTAAAATCTGAAGCTTTGAAGCAGTCAAAAAGAAAATAACAGTACCTGTAGTCCAATTTTGAACACATCTTTGTTGTTAAATAATTGTTGTTATCATTTATGATTTATGAAGAAGTGGATTTGAAAATGAAAGTTTGAAAGACAAAACGGAATTTTTTGACAAAATGTGCTCTTATTTCTTTTTATCCGTTTTATTCTTTATTCTTTCCCTATTTGTGGATACAAATAGATGTTTTTAAGTTCAAACAATTTTACTTCAATTTTTGAAAAATCGAAGAAGGCAGCCAAGATGGTGGACATGCTAAGCAACAACCGTTGACATAGGAGTAGCTCTTGATTAAAACTTGTTTGTTGTTATGGAATATAACTAACCCAAAGCTGTCTACGTACAAAGGCTCTTTAAAACAACACTTTCGAAAATCTTCGGTTCGTTTAACATCCCAAACCGGCCTGGGCTGATTCAATTATTGTAAGAAAATAGCTTGGGTTGCCTAAGGTTTAGTTGGTGTTTGAAATGTTACTTTCGACAGTTGCCAAAATGCACTAAACTAATTAATTTTTGAAAAACAGGCAAGAATCGATATTTCACTAGTGTCTCCTTGTTTACTCGAGCGCAACCAAAAAAGGGCAATTGAGACAAAAAATAACAACTGCAAAGCCACAGTTGGTGGCAACACGCATCCACCAAAATATTACCCAGTTCACTGAATACTTCATTTCAAAAACAATACACACATGTTTTGCCATAGTCAACGAATTAGGTTAAAACAAGTATAGGCATAAACACTGGTTAAAGTACAGAATTGGCTCCTCGCCACATCAAGCTACTATGCATTGTTAGTTTAACGCGCGCTGATTTAAACAACCAAGAAATTTTCTGATATTCAAGGTATAAACACTTAATCTGGTGACATTTTTAATCTAATGAAAATCTAGATTCTGCAAAAAATCATGTCAAATGCATTGCTTGTTGCAATGGCATTTTCGACGCTATGCTTGGTCAAGAAATGATCAAAAAATATCGTCTGAGTGGAATTTTTTGCTTTTGAATATATAAATCCTGTGGCCTGAAGCAACTGTCGGGCAGTAATGACAAAACAATGTTTTCGAGCTGGAAAAGAAGCGCAAGGACTTCCCAAACGCCAGTGACGGTCCCAAAACATTATTGGTAATCACGCCCGCCAAAACGATGAGCATAATTAACCATAATTATAAGCGCCAATGGCACGAGTTCCTAGAGGGGCAGAAACGGCCTCTCCGGGCCGAGAAAATTTTGATTTCCAAGGACTCTTTAATAGCATTTCCCGTAGATTGAGTGTAGTTTTGACATAATTTACAAAATCTCGGTAGACTTGCAGTGGTCAGTCAAAATCGGTGAAAATTGTGACTAATCCAACCTTTCTGATGTTCCTAAAAAAATGCGATTCACAATTAAAATGACAAGTCCCCCATTCCTTTATCCCCTAACCAAAGATAAAACAATTTTACTTAAAGGTTGGTATCCGCTCTTTTTCAGTTGAACCGTGTCGAGCTATAGGAGTAGCAAACAACAGCGTTATCGCTAACAGCAGTTTCTCTGCCTCGTCATCACATGACCAACGTTTCCAACCTCACTTCGCTAGACTCAATGGCGGACATCTTGGTTGGGCCCCGACAGCAAAGGATCGAGATTCAGGCAGCTCCTTCCTTCAAATTGACCTGGGGTTATATGGGGTCAGTAGATGAATGAGTGCTAGTTATTTAAAGGTTCATACTTTGAAGAGACACGCTCAAAGAGGTTCCTTAAATATTGTTATTGTCACCGTCATTGTCACTGTCATCATCATTTTCATTCTCAGCTCAACCGACCTCCATGGGAGTGCTTTCTGAGGCCAGGTCCATGAACGCCACCACGTCATTGAAGTATATGGTGACGTCATCAAACAGCTCCGGAGTCACTGGCATTCCAAGCTTCAGCTGATCCGCCACCGTTCTGGAAATCGAAAAAGCTAAAAGATGTTTGTCTAACAAGAGAAAACTGCTGTGATTTCACCAGCATTCAAACAAAGTGTGACCCGTAAGTACACAGTTTGCTAGGATTTTTTAATAAAAGTGGGTTTCTAGTTCTGTCCAGATCTATATGTGAGTCAATTGGGACTGACAAGGTCAGTTTCGTCGCCGGATTTAATTGACGAAAACAATAAAGCTCAACTTTCGAACGTCCACGCTTCTGACAAGCTCTTGCTGAGATCGATCACCTACTGGGTAAGAGGCACTAAAACAAAACGCAAAACATAAAGTGTATTTGAATGTATTTGTGTTGTCTCTATAATATGTAATAATATTAATACTATTATTATTATTAATAATAATAATAATAATTGCATTTATAGCATTCTGAATGGTCTCAATGCTTTACGTGGGTAAAATTTCTATGGAAATTACATGAGTATTGCAGATAGTATTGCCCAACATCATAATACTGAACAATATAATAACTAGTTGTCTCTTAAAATACTAATAAATTAATGTAAAAAAGCCTGACCTATAACTAGGAGTAGTTACAAAATAAAAAAGTTTTTTAATAATTCTTAAAGCTGAACATCAAGTCACTTCCTTTAAAGTTTGACCAACCTGGGCAGAATTTTATAAAGCAGCTTGTCCGTTTTCTTCTTCTCCTCCAAAAGTTGCTTGGTCCGATCCTCGACCAGTTCCTCCAGGTTGTCCGTGTGTCTCTCAATCAGGTTGATCATGTTGTCCATGATATTCACATCCCTGTCAATGTGTACTCGAATCAGCGATAGAACTCGTTAGCGTCTCGTGCATTTAACGTTTTGTTATATTTGTGTACGTAGATTCAATAAAAACTTTCATCTGCGTATAACAAGTTTAATTTTTATTGCAACGGTTTCCTATACACACAAACGTACATTGCAGGTTATGAGTAAAGAAAATATATGTGGTGCAGTTGTAAATGCAAAATAAAAAAATATATAAAAAAATATAAAATGGTCATTTTTCGGTGAGATACATGGAAGTAGCAGATTTAAAACCAGTTTTCTAAAACATTTTTTGACCCATAATACTAATAAGTTAAAAACTATAGATAGCTATTAAATGGCTTGTAAACCTTCAAAGCTAGCACCTTACAGAAAGGCTTGTTTATATACATAGAGAGATTATAAAAAAATGTCACTGTCACTACCGCAGTTTGACGTTCGACTAGTTCGCTTGGTATAACGTAGGGATTCCATCTTTCACTGTTCTTGTAAAAAAGCTATACCTATAATGGTTACTCGAACTGTAAAGTTTTATGAAACGTTTTGGAAGTGAGGAGTGAGCGAGTAACTATAACTCGAGTTTTATTTTGGACATAACAAGTAAAGAGATCGGACTTTCAAAAGCCATTAGCAATTTCGTACAAGTTAGTTAAGGGGTATGACTATTTCAGTGTTTTGACCATTACTTCACTAAATAGTGCATTGCTTTCAGTAAACATTGTGTCTGCGGTAAATGAAGGAAGACTACTTTCACAAAAACTTTTTTTTCTGCGTGGTCGAGACAACCAAATGCGTGGACTGATCAAAAAAACTGATATGTGTTCGCCGTGAAGTTGGTACAAGGCTGACGTTTCGAGAAATTTAAAATTACATGGTTCGTACAGATATTTGAATGCAAACCTCCAGACCTTTTTCCGGACTTATTCCAGACCTTTTTCTTCATTTTCATTCTGATGTTGGTTTGTCGCCCCGCGACTCAATTTGTACAAATTGAGTCGCGGGGCGACAAACCAACATCAGAATGAAAATGAAGAAAAAGGTCTGGAATAAGTCCGGAAAAAGGTCTGGAGGTTTGCATTCAAATATCTGTACGAACCATGTAATTTTAAATTTCTCGAAACGTCAGCCTTGTACCAACTTCACGGCGAACACATATCAGTTTTTTTGATCAGTCCACGCATTTGGTTGTCTCGACCACGCAGAAAAAAAAGTTTTTGTGAAAGTAGTCTTCCTTCATTTACCGCAGACACAATGTTTACTGAAAGCAATGCACTATTTAGTGAAGTAATGGTCAAAACACTGAAATAGTCATACCCCTTAACTAACTTGTACGAAATTGCTAATGGCTTTTGAAAGTCCGATCTCTTTACTTGTTATGTCCAAAATAAAACTCGAGTTATAGTTACTCGCTCACTCCTCACTTCCAAAACGTTTCATAAAACTTTACAGTTCGAGTAACCATTATAGGTATAGCTTTTTTACAAGAACAGTGAAAGATGGAATCCCTACGTTATACCAAGCGAACTAGTCGAACGTCAAACTGCGGTAGTGACAGTGACATTTTTTTATAATCTCTCTATGTATATAAACAAGCCTTTCTGTAAGGTGCTAGCTTTGAAGGTTTACAAGCCATTTAATAGCTATCTATAGTTTTTAACTTATTAGTATTATGGGTCAAAAAATGTTTTAGAAAACTGGTTTTAAATCTGCTACTTCCATGTATCTCACCGAAAAATGACCATTTTATATTTTTTTATATATTTTTTTATTTTGCATTTACAACTGCACCACATATATTTTCTTTACTCATAACCTGCAATGTACGTTTGTGTGTATAGGAAACCGTTGCAATAAAAATTAAACTTGTTATACGCAGATGAAAGTTTTTATTGAATCTACGTACACAAATATAACAAAACGTTAAATGCACGAGACGCTAACGAGTTCTATCGCTGATTCGAGTACACATTGACAGGGATGTGAATATCATGGACAACATGATCAACCTGATTGAGAGACACACGGACAACCTGGAGGAACTGGTCGAGGATCGGACCAAGCAACTTTTGGAGGAGAAGAAGAAAACGGACAAGCTGCTTTATAAAATTCTGCCCAGGTTGGTCAAACTTTAAAGGAAGTGACTTGATGTTCAGCTTTAAGAATTATTAAAAAACTTTTTTATTTTGTAACTACTCCTAGTTATAGGTCAGGCTTTTTTACATTAATTTATTAGTATTTTAAGAGACAACTAGTTATTATATTGTTCAGTATTATGATGTTGGGCAATACTATCTGCAATACTCATGTAATTTCCATAGAAATTTTACCCACGTAAAGCATTGAGACCATTCAGAATGCTATAAATGCAATTATTATTATTATTATTAATAATAATAATAGTATTAATATTATTACATATTATAGAGACAACACAAATACATTCAAATACACTTTATGTTTTGCGTTTTGTTTTAGTGCCTCTTACCCAGTAGGTGATCGATCTCAGCAAGAGCTTGTCAGAAGCGTGGACGTTCGAAAGTTGAGCTTTATTGTTTTCGTCAATTAAATCCGGCGACGAAACTGACCTTGTCAGTCCCAATTGACTCACATATAGATCTGGACAGAACTAGAAACCCACTTTTATTAAAAAATCCTAGCAAACTGTGTACTTACGGGTCACACTTTGTTTGAATGCTGGTGAAATCACAGCAGTTTTCTCTTGTTAGACAAACATCTTTTAGCTTTTTCGATTTCCAGAACGGTGGCGGATCAGCTGAAGCTTGGAATGCCAGTGACTCCGGAGCTGTTTGATGACGTCACCATATACTTCAATGACGTGGTGGCGTTCATGGACCTGGCCTCAGAAAGCACTCCCATGGAGGTCGGTTGAGCTGAGAATGAAAATGATGATGACAGTGACAATGACGGTGACAATAACAATATTTAAGGAACCTCTTTGAGCGTGTCTCTTCAAAGTATGAACCTTTAAATAACTAGCACTCATTCATCTACTGACCCCATATAACCCCAGGTCAATTTGAAGGAAGGAGCTGCCTGAATCTCGATCCTTTGCTGTCGGGGCCCAACCAAGATGTCCGCCATTGAGTCTAGCGAAGTGAGGTTGGAAACGTTGGTCATGTGATGACGAGGCAGAGAAACTGCTGTTAGCGATAACGCTGTTGTTTGCTACTCCTATAGCTCGACACGGTTCAACTGAAAAAGAGCGGATACCAACCTTTAAGTAAAATTGTTTTATCTTTGGTTAGGGGATAAAGGAATGGGGGACTTGTCATTTTAATTGTGAATCGCATTTTTTTAGGAACATCAGAAAGGTTGGATTAGTCACAATTTTCACCGATTTTGACTGACCACTGCAAGTCTACCGAGATTTTGTAAATTATGTCAAAACTACACTCAATCTACGGGAAATGCTATTAAAGAGTCCTTGGAAATCAAAATTTTCTCGGCCCGGAGAGGCCGTTTCTGCCCCTCTAGGAACTCGTGCCATTGGCGCTTATAATTATGGTTAATTATGCTCATCGTTTTGGCGGGCGTGATTACCAATAATGTTTTGGGACCGTCACTGGCGTTTGGGAAGTCCTTGCGCTTCTTTTCCAGCTCGAAAACATTGTTTTGTCATTACTGCCCGACAGTTGCTTCAGGCCACAGGATTTATATATTCAAAAGCAAAAAATTCCACTCAGACGATATTTTTTGATCATTTCTTGACCAAGCATAGCGTCGAAAATGCCATTGCAACAAGCAATGCATTTGACATGATTTTTTGCAGAATCTAGATTTTCATTAGATTAAAAATGTCACCAGATTAAGTGTTTATACCTTGAATATCAGAAAATTTCTTGGTTGTTTAAATCAGCGCGCGTTAAACTAACAATGCATAGTAGCTTGATGTGGCGAGGAGCCAATTCTGTACTTTAACCAGTGTTTATGCCTATACTTGTTTTAACCTAATTCGTTGACTATGGCAAAACATGTGTGTATTGTTTTTGAAATGAAGTATTCAGTGAACTGGGTAATATTTTGGTGGATGCGTGTTGCCACCAACTGTGGCTTTGCAGTTGTTATTTTTTGTCTCAATTGCCCTTTTTTGGTTGCGCTCGAGTAAACAAGGAGACACTAGTGAAATATCGATTCTTGCCTGTTTTTCAAAAATTAATTAGTTTAGTGCATTTTGGCAACTGTCGAAAGTAACATTTCAAACACCAACTAAACCTTAGGCAACCCAAGCTATTTTCTTACAATAATTGAATCAGCCCAGGCCGGTTTGGGATGTTAAACGAACCGAAGATTTTCGAAAGTGTTGTTTTAAAGAGCCTTTGTACGTAGACAGCTTTGGGTTAGTTATATTCCATAACAACAAACAAGTTTTAATCAAGAGCTACTCCTATGTCAACGGTTGTTGCTTAGCATGTCCACCATCTTGGCTGCCTTCTTCGATTTTTCAAAAATTGAAGTAAAATTGTTTGAACTTAAAAACATCTATTTGTATCCACAAATAGGGAAAGAATAAAGAATAAAACGGATAAAAAGAAATAAGAGCACATTTTGTCAAAAAATTCCGTTTTGTCTTTCAAACTTTCATTTTCAAATCCACTTCTTCATAAATCATAAATGATAACAACAATTATTTAACAACAAAGATGTGTTCAAAATTGGACTACAGGTACTGTTATTTTCTTTTTGACTGCTTCAAAGCTTCAGATTTTAGGACGGGAAAATCTTGGGTGATCATGTTGACTCCTCTTTCCCCCTTATCCATTAAATACTTAACGTTTTGCACAGATCCAGCCAAAGGTTTTGAATAACAATAGTGAGACGGTAATTAAATTGGTTTTTGAAATATTTAGAAGAAACTGCCAGGTTTCGAAGCATAATAGCAATAATAGCCGAAACTTTTTGTTATAGACAAAAACTGTATATTTCTGAAAGCGTGTGTTTTGTTCTGAATCATTAATTAGTTTTTGAAATTTAACTTCAGAATGAAAACTTTCTTTACGAAACAGAAGGCTCCAGTAAAACATGATAACGATAAATATGTAAGCAATTTTCTTGTTTAGGGTACTTAATAAACTCTTCGAAAATGCTGGTTGAATACAGCGCAGTTTAAAAATTACATATTTCTTTGGAATGGCGAGGAGTCAATTTTAAGCATACATGTTTATTTAGTGGAAACCTTTTTTTTCCTAACTGAATAGCATTTATATCAAAAGTTGACCGTCTTATCGTCAATATCTGATGGCGTACAGATTAAGCTGAAGCGTTTTTTAGTTTTTATCAGAATGAAATCTTTAGGTTTTTTGCCAAACAGTTAAAGCTACAGCACAAGCAAAAAAGAATCCTTTATTGATTCTACAGTATTAGTAGCTGAGTTGTTAAGATGGAAAATGATAACTTCATTTTGCAGTAGTCATTTTTCGTGGATGTTGATTTCGCAAGTTCCCAATATTAGTGATAAAAGGCTTTGGGATTAAATTATCTAGCCATTGAGTAGGATACATCTGCTCTCAACAAATGTGTTCGCACAATCGATTTCCTAGCTAATCTTCGACCAGTTTTCCAACACTTTTGTTGCAGAAAGAGCACATACTACAATAAAAATAATTCAAGTTGTGCAATATAGGTAGTCATTGGTTTTGACAAGATTGTTTTGAGCACATGTATGAAATGAATATATGAAACTCATATATGGTTTTGAGCCTTATGGTTTGTGATCTAGTTGAATTAAATGGACGGCTAATGCATCGAAAGCAGAACGTTTGATAATTCCGGCCTAGGAATTACTTCAGATACTACTTCAAGACGCGTTTTAATTGATAAGGAACAGCTTCTAAAAAGGAATTCGAAAATTTTTGAAAACCCTTCAAAAAAATCTCACAAAATCGAAACGGAGAAATAGTAGAACCCTTTACCGGTTAAGAGTTAAGAGATGAAGTCAGTTTTGTCACTACAAGTTTAGTATGCGAGGGCTGATGAAATTGAAAATCGAGAATTGAGTTTTTGTCGTGAGATCGCTGGGAAGAGGGAGATAACAGTCAGCTGTATGAGTCTGTGTGATACCCAAACTATTCTCGTGAACTAGAATATTTATGTCGAGAAAAAAATGATTGAAGTGTCTGGACTTCCCCATAATTTGCTTTCTTTATATCTAACAAAAGTTTGCCATTTATTCACACAAAAACTGAAAAGTTTTAAAAAAGCATGATTGGTGTTGTTGATTTAAATTAAAAACGGTTTAACGAAACGCCGATCATTTTCTTCTTTCTGAAATCAAACGCCAATATAACAAAAAATAAGAATATAAAAACTAGGTAAGATGATCTTCTAAAGCTAAAACAAAATTACCCTTTTTTAACCTTTATCCCTTACGCATACCTGATAAACAATAAATCCAACTAAAATTTAGAAGATTTTCATTACCTTTCTCAGGCGTTGCAATGAGAGATCTCTCAAAAAGAAGCTATATTGTCAGTCCAATGTGCATCTTAAAAACTCGGCACCTTTGGCCAATGTGTACACAAAAATATTAGCATCCAAGATAAATAGAAGTGGCCTCGATCTCAGTAGGAGAAATAGAAAACAAAGACTTATAACAAAGAAACTGACAAAGTTTCATAACCATTTTTCTCTATTATTTAACTATGTTCAAACGCAACGGCTGTGTGAATGCAGTTGCCCTATGAGGTTAAAAGAGAGAAATGAAGAAAACAAGAAATGTATGGACTTAAGATCTATTTTAAAATTTTCCTTGAATCCTTGAACTATCAAGAGTTGGCAGATGTTGAAAAGACAGAAATCCTGGCGCCTTCAGGCAAATACAGTGGGGGGCACAAGAAAACAACAAAATGAGGCTCTTTGATCTTTCTCGAGCATTTCAACAACTGCTAAAATGTTGTTTCTTGGTCATTGCAGATAGGAGCTATTTGCTGTCCACAGTCCTGTTTCTAAAATCCTGTGAATCAAGCAAATCCCCGCCCGCGATATCATTAGAGATCATAAATTCCTGGTTTGACATTAAAAGGAAGAAAACTTCTGGCAACTAAATAAAAAAATTAATCGTAGGAAAACCGAGATCGAATGCCTCATCGATGTGCAGCAGATTTACTCCAACAGAATGATAATAGGTTTGTTAACTGTGTATGTTAGATAGTTTTAATCTAAAAACCCTCTCGAAATCAGTAATTGAAAAAAAACCAAGTAACCACGTTAAGAATTAGCATGAGCTTTGAAACATACAGCTGTTTTTCTAAATTTCAAAACAAGAGCTGAGGTGCAAAATTGGAAAATGATTACTTCATTTTGCAATAGTCATTTTTTCGTTGATTTCGCAAATTCTCGGTCTTTGTGATAAATGGTATGGGGTTAAAGTATCTAGCCATTGAGTAGGATGCCTCTGCTCTCAACAAATGTGTTGAGAATGCTATGTGCAATATAGGTAGTCACTGATTTTGATAAGATGGTTTTCAGCCTTACAATTTGAGTTCTAGTTGAATTAAATGGACGGCTAATGCACCGCAAGCAGAACGTTTGATAATTCCGACCTAGGAATTACTGCAGATACTACTTCAAGAAACGTGGTAATTAACTAATAAGTAATAGCTGCTAAAAAGAAATTGGAAAAATCCTAAAAACTCTTCAAGAAATCTCAAGAAATCGAAACGGAGTTAGCAGAACCCCTTGACCGTTTAAGGGTTAAGAGTTTAAGTCAGTTTTGTCGCTACAAAATTAGTATGTATGGGTTGAAGGAATTGAAAATCGAGAAATGGGTTTTTGACTTGTGATGGTTGGGAAGAGACATAAAACAGTCAGCTGTATGAGTCTATATGATACCCAAATATTCTCATGAACTAGAATATTTATTTCGAGAAAAAATGATTGGAGTATCTTG
>JAOBYF010791867.1:0-13841 GCA_025403605.1 Parazoanthus darwini
AAATCGGGTCGCTAGGACTCGATTAGGGACTTGATTAAGTCTAAAAGTCGCTAGGACACTAAGTCTAGGATTACGTTGAGGCCCCCAACATTTTGAGATGTTATGGTCGGCAGCGAGCACGGTGTTATAGCTGTGCTTGGCGGGTTCAATTCCCGCACATCTCTTCAAAGGGGGATTCTTCTCAAGCTGCAATTTGGTTTTGAATAATTTGCCTCTTCATTCGTTCACTCACGTTTATATGCTAATAATTCGGGCAGAATTTATTATTTAACTGTATACTGTATAATAGCAAATAAAATGGCTAAAACTGAAATAAAAACAAAGAAAACCTAAGATTAAACAAAGGAGTCTGGAAAACCTAATGCGAGTTCGTCTACATTTTTTAGCGTCGTTGTGGAGCCTGTTGTTGGTTTACCATATTTGGTCGTCCGCGAGTGAACGTTTCTCTTCAAGAAAAACAAAGCTAAAGCCATACTGGTTTCAGATCCGAAAAAGCAGTAATTTTTTTTAAATCCTGTTCACACTAAACTGCAGAAATCGATACCGTAAAACTTCAATTAAGATAAAACGTCCATAGTTATAAACGGAGGCCAATAGAAACATCGCACTTACAACATAGCCCATATTTTTCTTATATTTTATTCTGAAATCTGCGAAGTGACGATCCACGGTAGAAATATCGGAGTAAATTTTCAGCTATGTTCCATAGATTCTGTGGGAAAACTTTACTAAGCATCTGTAGTAATTTAGCATTTTACGCCTCAGAGGTTAAAAACTGGCCATTGGGAGTTTTCAAGGAATTTTCATGGTTATTTCTTATTTCATAACATCGATCTATTTTCCTTTTGCTTTTTTTGCAAAAAATTACTGAAATGGTCAAGTTTAAAAAACGGTTATTGTTCTCAGCGTTAAAACCATCCCTCTGCATGTGGTATTGTTCGCCGTTAGGGCACTTCTGTTGATGTCTGTTACACTCCTTCTTTGCACGATTCATTTCTCACTTGAATGCACTTCCTCAAGGGATCGTTCTTGGAAGGTTCGAGATGGTGTAAGCACCTCATTGAGCACTCAAGTGCTTTTTGCTTGTGTCAATATGTTAATTGGCATTGTTTGTATTTTTTCCATAAGCTATTATCAACGTGTGTTTAACATTTCTTAGTTAAGGCTTCTTTTCCTTTTGGGGTGAGGAGGAATAAGTCACAACTGTGCTATCTCACGCAGACCTGGCTGTACTGGGCGTTCTCTGAAAGGTTTGTTCGTTTGGTGATTGAAGGCGACCTTATAGACGCACCAAAAGATTCTAAATCTTACAAGCTGAGTTAAAGCTGGCAATGTGGAGAGCAAGTCTGAATTAAGTCATTCTGAGCACTTGGAGAACTTTGTTTGTGCTGCTTCCATTTGTTTTTCAATGAAGTTTTCAATCGATATTTTGCTACTATCCCTGACCCCTAGCTGCCATTTTATAATTATATAGTTTACTTTAGTTCCTTCATCTCTGAAAATAATTGTAAACAACTTCAACATTATAGTAATTTGTTTTCATTTTTTGAGTTGTTTGTTTTCAGTTCTTCAGCAAGTGGTTATATCACAATTTTGTATCATGTACATGTCATTATCGACAGATATCATTGCTAGCTAGAAACAAAACCTATTTTCTTCTTTCCGTTGCGTTGTTCTTGTCACTCGTGGCACCGCATTTGACACTGACTAGCTATAATTTATAGCTAGTATAGTATAAAGCGTGGATTCTCTTCCAGTATCTCTGTAGAAAGTGACTTGCCACAAGTATCTGTTGCTAGTGACCTACAAGTACTTAAGCATTAATTGTTAATTACAAACTTATGGCCGATCAGCCGCCATGTTGAAAGTCTCAGTCGCTGGCGACAAGGTAACAGTATCTCTGTTTTTGACTTTTAATCTTGAAGACAACAACGAGTAAAGCGAAAGGTGAAGTACGGGATGCTTAAGCATTTGTGGTTCTAAAGAGACTTCCAGAAATATGCTTACGGCCAACAATTGTCAGATAAGAAGGGCAGAATCATAGTTTAGTGTGTAAGGTGGTTCCACTGAAATGACTGACTCTGTTGCCGGTGAATAATTGACATTTTGGAGAGCACGAAAGTAGATTCTACACATGTGGAAAACGACATATTATGAGCTTTATTCATCCTCTCGGCATAGCAATTGCCCAGAGCAACAAATCACCCCGAAGAGTTGTGCCTGTGACAGACAGTTCAGGAGGTTTTGAAAAATTAAAAGAAGAGAGGTGCTTGGATCCATCGAGTGCGCTATGGAAATTTTTTATGACTGCTGTTTACTGCGGATGCTTTTTTTGCTTTGGGACCACAATGGCGATACTTGGGCCAACTCTGATAGAAATTGGACGAATTGTTCACCGAGGACTAAACCAAATGAGTTGGCTGTTTTTCACGCAAGCATCCTATGCTTTGTTTGGAGCCAGTTTTGCTGGAATTGTCATCGACAGGTTGGTGTGGACTTGAAATCATTTGCTTGGTATACAGAAGTAGGTAATCATATATATACAAAAGAATTTGTATTATCAAAGCTTTTTTAGGTTCGTTTCTAGCAATATAGGATATTTAGCGATAAAACAGGTAATGCCATTTCCGTCAATGAAGTCGCACCAAACCAGTTTCGTTTCTATATAACGCAACTTGAAAATGAAATTCAGTTTATTAGACATACGAGAAAACTGAAAGAGTTGACGTTACAATCTCACGTAGCTCGGTTTAAAGCCACTTATATTACATCAATCATAAATCACACCAATTTCAGTTTCACATGATTTGGGTAAACGGACTACTTCCGGTTCAGCATTGCTTAACGAATTGTGGCTGTCATGTGTCATAATTCGGCAGACCCAAACGAGTTTCGTTTGGAATGATTTGCTTATATTCAGATTCAAGGGATTTTCGGGAACAAACGGCGTAGTGAAATAACTGTTGGGTTTGGTCATTTGTGGCGTTTCTGGAAGAGAAATATTCGAAAAATAATTCTGGAATGCCTTAAAGACAGTCGGTTTTGTCTGAATATTCAGTATATACCTTATTATTTCAAAATCTAATCATATTCGGAAGCTCCCAAACGAAGCAACCTCGGAAGACATCGAGCCTCTAAATATTGGATAAAACCCACGATCAGACAATGATACCTTTCAGACAATCACAAACAACACAAAAGGAAAGCTCTACAAATTTATGGAACGTCAAACGATGTTGTTGTAACTGATTGTCATGCTATCGCCAATCAGTTTCTAAACACTTGGGAGATAGGTTTACCTCGGTGTAACAGAGTTGAATAACGTCTGCACATTGGTCAACTACTGCCGAGTGCAGGCCCCTTTCTCCGAACCCTCCACCTGCTCTACGAGCTATTTCCTCTGTCAACCGTCCCATTTTATGCACATTCCTTTCCGGATCGTCATCTTGTTTATCTTTAAAACCCATCGTCAGAAGGAAAGCAAAAAGTTACGAAATAGATTACGAATTTTACGAGTTCTCGACTTTAAAGCAATATTTAACGTTGTGTATCACAGTATGAGCCTTGATTGCTCGTTCTTTCGCCGAGTTGGGATGTGGTGCTTACTTACACTCGTAGTCTAGAAAGTTTACTTCAATTAATTGATGTGAACTGATACGTCATTAACGTGCTCGATGTCTGGTTAACGTGAGGTATATTGACCTGAAATGTTTAATTTAACTCCCATAACTAAAGCATATTTTCCAATCTATGAGTAGAAGAGTACAATGTATCAATATTTGTTGGAGCGATTTGTCGCCTTCACCACTTGTGAACCCAGTCTGACTTAAGACGTCTTGTTGACGTCAGGCTTATTGTCCTGAAATATTTAACTCCCATAATTGAAGCATGTTTTCCAATCTATGTGTAGAATAGTTCACATTGTCAGTATTGTGCGAGCAATTATCGGGTTTACTCGGTGTAAGAACCCTATAACTGACGTCACAGGGTTCATTGAGAGGTGCACAAATGATGTCACAGTGTGAGCAATGAAGACTCGTTCTACCTTCGAGGATTGTCGGTACGGTGCAAACTTACACTTATACTCCACAAAATTTACTTCAATTATGGGAGATGATTTGACGTCATTAACGTGATCGACGTCTGGTTAACGTCAGGTGTTTTGACCTGAAACATATAATTTAACTCCCATAACTACAGCATATTTTCCAATCTATGAGTAGAAGAGTTCAACGTATCAATATTGTGGGGGCGATTTGTCG
The DNA here is from genome assembly GCA_025403605.1 of Parazoanthus darwini. Taxonomy (NCBI): domain Eukaryota; kingdom Metazoa; phylum Cnidaria; class Anthozoa; order Zoantharia; family Parazoanthidae; genus Parazoanthus; species Parazoanthus darwini. The sequence goes on from JAOBYF010791867.1 coordinate 4,263, forward strand.
CCTTCACCACAAGTGAACCCAGTCTGACGTTAGTCAGATGCGTGACGTCAGTGGTATGGGTGACGTCAGGCATGGGTTCTTACACCGAGGTAGAGCCAGATTATCACTCTTCACCACTGGTAAGCCCAGTTAGTTAGGCTATGTGGCGTCAGTGGGGGGTTCTTACACAGAGGTAAACCCTAGGAGGTCTCGTAGGAGGGAAAGACTGAGAAAATATCGAGAAAAATGACGCGACAGGAGGTTTAAAAGAAATATGAAATAGATTTTTTCGAAGTATTATGTGGTAAAAACACGGCATCAGCACTGCCCCTACTAAATCTTTTAGACCTTCGAGTTGCAAAAAGTGTCTACCAATTTCGTTCGCAACTGAGATAAACAAACCTTTCAACTCTTTTTATTCTGCCAATAAAATAATGTCCACTCATACAGTACAAGGTAGGCTTCCTAAAACAGTCTATATAAGTCTCGATTTAAAACCAACATGGGGAAGCCGACGATTAGCGCTATGGCAGCAAATATCCGGCAAAATTCTTCCTACGTCCCCAAAGAACTAAATACTATCTAAAGTTAGTAGTAACATTTAACGCTACAGATTTTAGGAGGTGAATTGTTAATGTCATGGAAAACATCTTCTTACTTGTGATTGTTCCCGGTAACCAGCTTGTAATGAAATACTGTCCGATAACGTGTTTGGTGTGGCCGGTCAGTTTACAGACAAATTAGTGGATAATACAAGGTCAATAGGCCAATCACAACTGAGGAAATTGATATTTTTGTGAAAAAGAAATAGTATTACAAATTCGAGAGTTTGAACAAAAATATTTAGGAAGGATTCATGCGTTAGGCTGCTGATGTCTTTTCAACTCGGTGTTTCACGGCAGATCGAAAATGGAATGGTCAATTCTCTTTTTGCCATAGGCAATGATTGTTAAGAAAAATGAACCGCCTGCTGGTTGCAACAAAGTTAGTCACCAATCACTATTCAGTATATTGACGCACACAGCAGGTGGAATTAACAGGTATCGATTTGCAGCGATGGTTGTGAAACTTCACAAATTTTATATCCCACGTGTATTATGTTGACTAAACATTTCGTTTCAAGCTGCTCCTAAAACAAAACATTAGGCAAATGAACAAACACTTACAAACTGGATATTGGGATATCAAATACAACTTTGTATAACTGATCAATACGTTGAAAGGAGGAGGGAAGACATTGTAATTGTTCCTAAAGAGAAGGCGGAGTTTTAAATTGCCGGCGTGAAATAAGTCTGCCTCTCTTACTTACAGCTGCATCTCACTGGAAATTTTATACAATTTTACAATCCACCAAACGCTCCTTATTTTATAAACACGTCACCGAGTCGATCTTGTTGAGGACAACAATCTTCTTGCTCGATTTTCCGTTCCAGGAACCTTTTCATTTAGGATTGAGTTACTACTGCTCAGAAGTCAAAGAAATCGGCGTGTCACTAGAACTCTGACGATCATCTGCTGCTTTCGTACATCTTATGCAACAGGATATAGGGGTGTACAGTAACACCAGAGAAATACTGAACTTATATTTGTACAACATACGTATTTGAAAAACACTTCAGATACACAAATACTGGGATAATCAGTTGCACCATCGTTATTCTTCATCTTGTTATATGTTCTTCTATAACCGATTCGCGGATGTAATACAACCACCAGAACTGTAATAGCATTACTGGTGTTAATTAAACAAAAAGCACTACCTCTTTCTTTTGATAAGTCAAACGGTATTACAGCAACTGACTGTGCTATTGCTGCAAGTTTATTAAGGCTGAGCAGGTCGCCACTTTATTTTATGGAGTGCAAGGACTGACAGAATATCAAGGAAACTAAACTAATTTTAAAGGAAATAGAAAAAATTCTCGGCTCTTGGGAGATCATCAACGTCTACCGCATTCAGGTTAAATGGACAGGCTGATATTGCTTTGAAGAATGTAACGCTTTGTTTGTTATGATCAAATCTTCCAGTGCCGGACTCGATCACTTGCACTAAAGGAAAACAATTTTCACTTCATTAGACAAACTTTCAGTATTCGTTTTAAGTATCCTGAAAAAGGTCATTCGATAGTTTCGTTTGGCAATGCTGCGTCAGAATATATTCCCAGTCGTATGGATGCTTGTAAGAAACTTTTACACCAACAGTGACAGTAAGGAATCAACGACATCAGAGTGCGTCCAATCTGGCTTGGCTCACTTCCTCTATTTCTCGACGTTTTTCCTGTTCGGTATGTCTGTAGGAATGGCTGGCCCTACGCTGGCGGACTATCTGATTTCGTTTTTTGAAGGCATCGACGTCATCGATGCACTCAGTTGGCTTTTGTTCACCCAGGCTATGACAAGATTCGTCGGGGCAATTTTTGCTGGCTTTCTAGCAGACAGGTAACCAAATATGTACCTACTAATGTACTTAGGTGTCAAGTCAAACATCTCACATTAGGTCATACATTCTGCCTTAACATTTTCCATTCCATAAAGTTGTGTAATGTGCTTTGTCGATGCTCTATGTCATGGCCAGGTACAGCTAGCTTGTTCCTTTCTTCGACCTAACTTGATATGTGTCATGCATCTTTCAAACTTTTTTCTCAGGATGTAAATTTACCAACATACCTTTTTAAGAGAATTCGTGTAGCTTTATCGTGGTGCGATGTTGTGGCTTGTGCGTAGTTACCCACCATGGAGCCACTTCATCTTTTTGTAGCATACTTTACACACTCCGCAACCATTTTAGTGGTGGTTCACTTGAGAGTAGAAAGACACTTTTGACAATTGATTCTCATTACATGTGAAAAGTATTTTGACTATTAAAGCTCTTGAAAAAGCCCCAGTCAGTTAGCCTTACCATCTATTTGCGAACTGTGTCGGCTTCTGTTGTCCTCTTGTACCATTGTCTTACGAAGGTGACAATGGTCTTCTTCTCTCGTAAGGTAACTTATACAATTAACGTCTGATTGGTTGAAGGTTTTTCATCGCAGATATGCTTACCTAAATCTTCAAACATCCACCATTCGGATAAGGCAGCGGAAAGACCTTGACATAAAGAGATGCCGAACATCCACAGCTCAGCGCTCTATTTTTTTTTTATCACGTCTCCATATCTCACAACTCCCTTAGTCAAACCATCAAAAACAGCAAATCTTTTCAAAGCTCTAAAACAGATGTGTAAATAGAAATCATATATCTCCGAATTTATTTAATTAAACTATTTGAACTGTAAATATTGCAATTTTTACACTCCTGTTTTAAATTATTACCGTATCATCACTGTAGATTAGCCCAAGGGAAAACTAAAACAATTGCTGTATAGAAATTCGTGTTTACCAGGCACCGCGCAATGCTTAAACTAAATAATAATAATAATAATAATAATCGTTTATTTAAAAGCACAACTCAGTAGCAGCCATAAGCTAAATTTCTTGTGGTTATTACATGTAGTAAAATTTAAACTTAAAAGAATATCTAACTATATATTAATCTAATATTAAATTTCAATTTATAATTGTTACTTTTTCTATAGCGCATAATGAACGTATTTCTAAACATTTTAGTTTTGGCGCGTGGTATTGTAAACATGCGCGTGTTTCTAAGATTGTATCTTTCGTTGTAGTTTCTCGTTGGCAGTAAGCCACATATATCATATGGTGGCCATCGCTCTCTACAACTTGTTTAAACAGAGTCCTACAAAGTTCCTCGCGTCTATGAAAAAGTGTTTTTAAGCTCGCATCTTCTAGAGCCTTACTATACGAGAACACTGGGAATAGATTCCTTAAGATTCTTTTCAGAACTCTCTCTATTGATTTGGTCAGACAAATAGGCTGGCAAGCTACAATGGAAAGCTTGGCATGGATATTCTAGGACGGAACGAATGCATGCGCAACAAAATTGAATTAGAGACGTGCGGTCTGTGCCAGCGCGTTTAAGTTGTTTAAGTAAGTAGATACGTTGAGATGCTTTCGCAGTAATATTATCGACATGATCGTTCCATTTAAGGTCGTTTCCTAACGGTAACTCCTAACGTCTTGGCTGATTTCACAATTTCAAAAACTTCACCATTTGCCTAACACTCTTTGCACGGTTCCGCGTTTCTTGGGTAAAATTTCTCCCGTGAATCCCACGTACACAACTGCAACACTCGCAGTTGCTCTAGTTTACACATGATTTAAATATCTTCCATTATTAGGTACAGCTGTAACTGCAATGTGATGTTGTTAGTGGCGCTGCTGCTGAACGGCGTGTTCCTTTCTCTTATCCCCATCTGCCGTACACTGTGGCTTCTTATTATAACCACTGCTGCGGCCGGGTTTTGCGTCGGCGTGCTGGACACTGGGGCGAATGTTCAACTGTTAACATTGCACGGGAGAGAGGTAACATCGTCCCACGTATCTATTGTTTCATTTTATTTAAGACAAAGAATTTTTGAATCCTTTCTTTACTGTTTGTTTTGAAACAGATTGTCCAATCAATGTATTCTCCCTAATTAATTTTTTTAGAACTTCGCTTGCCCCTAGTAGGAGTGATTTTTCAGCCCTCAAAGGAATTTGTCTGTGGAATGAACTTGTTTTAAGACCCTTTGTAGGTGCCTAAGTAGATGGTGAAACTTTAAATGAGTACTTTGATTATCCACCATGCATCTTGAACAAAAATGTACGTTCTTGTTACTCTCATTTTATGCTTGTGCTCGTCACATTGAATGACAAACATGGTAGAACTTAACGGAGTTTAGAAACTCAATCGTTTAAGTTGAGCAGTGTTTCTCGTGTCACTTTTTAACTTTTCTGCCAACTGGTGAGTAGAAGGGAAACTTGAAGCTGGGTTATGATGTATATTTGATCCTACAATATACGAATATCCGTTAATAAGTGACATTTGGAGGACCTTATACAGCATTGGAATGTTTCGTAATAGCTGCGCATGCGCATCTGTAAAGCCTAGTTCACATGCGCCGCAGACATGCCTGCGATAGCACGCAGAGTGCGTCCCAGGTAGTATCGCAGACAAGCTCCAGGTATGTCGCAGACAAGCCTCGGGTGTGTCGGAAGATCTCAAATCATCTCAGAGAAGCCGAAAGCATCGCCGACAGACTGGGAGAGTTGAACTCAACTCAACTTTCCCGGTCTGTTTGCGACAATGATTGGAACAACTTGCAATGTCGGCGGCATGTCTGCGACAGACGTTCATATATGTCGGAGGTTGTCGCCGGCAGCAACGGCGACCTTGTCGGAGGCACGACGCAGGCAGGTCTGCGGTATATGTAAACTAGGATTTACGCTTTTGTCGCGAGGCTGTCAATTTTTAGTCGTAGCTGAAATTGTTGGATTTCACCTTTCTAAAAAATCTAAAGAATTTATTTAAAGTCAACTAAAGTCAAAATTGTTAAATTATATAAAGTAAAATGAATTTTTTTAAGAACGTTGTCTTTGACTGAAAGTATGGTTGTTAAAAATTCCCAACGTTTCGGTCGATAACTTCGGTCTTCTTCAGTGGAATGAAAATAAATCTCGATGACTTCGATTAAAATGCAAAAAAAGGGAATTACAGTGACTTGGCATTGTCTCTAACACAAAGGCAATTATATATGGCTGGGATTGACATACGATCGTTTCCCGCGTCATTGCCCCCCATGGAATACCATGCTTCGAGTAACAGCCTTTTGTGGTATGTGTTTTCACTGAGTTGTGACGATCTTAGCATTCTTGAAATCTATACAATGTAGTCATGTCCGTGAGCTTGTTGTGCTGAGTGTTCGTTGAAGTTTATCGTCGCTCCTTAATGTTCAGCTAATTTGTTGAAAAATACTTTGTAATTGCAGCTCACCTTTTACTTTTTATTCACTTAACAGGTGTCGCCGTATTTACAGGTTAGTAAAGAAGTCGGCTGTACATCGGTATAAGAACCCACGACTGACGTCTTCCATCTGACTAAAGCCTCGTTAACAAATGCCGCAGACATGCCTGCGACGTTCCTCTGAGAAGGTCGCCGTTGCTACCGGCGATTCCCTCCAGCACATGTGAACGTCTGTCGCAGACATGCCACCGACATTGCAGGTTGCCCCAATCGTTGTCGCCGACTGACCGGGAGAGTTGAGCTCAGCTGCGACAGACGTTTACATATGCCGCAGAGATGCCTGCGACTTGCCTCCGACAAGGTCGCCGTTGCTACCGGCGATACCCTCCAGCATATCTGAACGCCTGTCGCAAACATGCCACCGACATTGCAGGTTGTCTCAATCATTGTCGCCGACTGACCGAGAGAGTTGAGCTCAGTGGGGACAGACGTTCACATATGCCGGAGGGCATCACCGGCGCCGTTGTCGGATGAATGTCGCAGCCTTAAGTCAGACAGCGTTCACCAGCAGTAAAGGGCGATAATCGCCCTCTCATTATTTACAGGTTGCGCTCTCCTACTCATATATTGGAAAATTTGCTTTAGTTATGGGAGTTAATCAAACACTTCGGGAAAATACATTTAACGTTAACCAGACGTCGAGCACGCTAATGACGTCGTTCACCTCCCATAATTGTAGTAAATTTTGTGAAGTATGACTGTGAGTAGGCAACGTGTCGAGAAAGCCCTGTGATAGAACAAGCAATCGTGATGACACACGTTGACATCATCTGCACATCTCTCAGACTTCGCTGTGAACCTTATGGCAGCAGTCGTGAGGTTCCTACACCGAGGGTTAACCCAACAGGGCGCACTACATTCGTTGTTCCATTTCGTTCTTTAGAAGATATGGTGCAATTTTGTGCTCACATTTATCATTAACAAATACTTTGTCAGTTAAACAAAAGCTATTGATTATCAGATAAAGCTTCTAAGAAAAGTTTAAGAAATTTTTATATGAGAAATTTAAGCATGTTTCGCGTCGAATATAGCAATTTTGTCGGTGTTGTTTTATTGCAGGCGTTGTACTTTTCATATGGGTTTGGAGCATTTGTGAGCCCGCTGATAGCAGAACCCTTCCTCAGCGGCCAGCCTCATCCAGACATCGGACTGCCAGCTAGAAGGTCGAGTCCGCAGGTCCATGAAGCAGGAGCTAAACATGGACTGGTTCACAAACCCACTGTAAAACTTCCTACGTCACCTGACACAGGAGTGGATTTTGAGAAGAGTGAAGTACAGTTCGCTTACTGGATTATCGCCATGTCTCACGTAAGCGAATACACGCAAATTTGTTAACAAATCCTAATCTGCATCATTTTACTAAGTATATGTTATAAAATGTTGTACTGGTTTTGATTTGACTGCTTTGATCGATTATACATTTGCACTGAACTAATCTGCTAATTAGTGGGTAGCGAACAAAAGAAGTTCTTTATTGTTACACCGACCTGATCGCATTTTTGTTTCAATAGTACTTTTTTATTAAGATGTACCAATAATAATTACTTTATTTCAGTAAAATCCGATTGGCAGCAAAGGGCTGAACTGCTGGAGTAAAAATTATAATATTTAAATATTTAAAAGTTATGTATAGTTGGTAAAAAAGCAAAAGAAAAGGAATTATTATAAAGGGAGATACACTAATGTGCCTGCTTTTCAAGTAGTATAGGTATTTAAATCTTAGCCCACAAAACTGTGACCAGCATTAACTTATATCCACCGTAGGTTTTTCACGGTTTGTGGTCAGCAATAGCTAGTCAAGTCTCTGCATGGTCAGCGGGCTATGTTACAAAACTTGCCATGTTGTACAATTTAAGGAATTTCTAATTTTCGCAGCAAAACGGAAAAAAAAAGAATATCAAAACTTTTGACTACTGTCATCGTAAGGTTTAGCTTATTTTCCTCACTGACAGATCCCCGTGGTGTTGGGTCTGGCATATCTTGTCATTTCTGACAAGTGGGAGCAGTACAAACGAAGGAGAGCAGTCGAGAAGGAAGAGCGTCTCGCGAGAGAACAAGACGGACAACACTCAAGTGGATTAGGTCTGATATTGCTCTTTCTGTCTATATGGACCGACCGATTGATCGACACTGTTGCTGATAGGCAGAGCAGAGTATTATGGCAAAAAACTATGATAAAATAATTATAATCACAGGACGTTATGGAAAAGTTAGTGAGTGGGAGAGCGGCGCTGTTTGGCCTTCATTTCAATTTCGTTCCCAGGGTCTTCTCTTTCGTAAGAGAAAAACCCTGGTTGGATCTGGTCACGTGGCACCCAGATTCTGGGTGGTAACAAATAAATAAAACGTGGAAGATGCGCTTAAGGTTGAATTTTGTTCTTTTTAGACTAGTGTAGAGAGGAAAAGATTTTACTTTCATTAAAACAAAAGCACTAGTACGTATGTTTTTAAAATTTCGGTTACCACCCAGAATCTGGGTGCCACGTGACCAGTCCCAAGCAGGGTCTTTCTCTCGGGAGAGTAAAGAGCCTGGGAACGAGGTTGCCTTCATTTAGCCTTTTGGACATCACTTTTTTAAGTCTGATCGATTACTGAAGCCTCTTCACCAACTGTAGTGCAATCTTTGGCAAAAATTGGATGGCGTCAGCATTCATAGTGATTGAATAAACAATTAATGGGTAAATCTTGTTTTGGAACATCTGCTTCGATATCATATCTAACTAGTTATAAGATAACTATTAGTTCATTGAATTAGTCAAGAATAGTTGTCAATACAAATTAGCAATCCTTAACCGGTTTTACATTTTTCCTCCACCATCCTCTCCCTTATATACCTCCCTTTTTCCTTTGTGCTATTCAAAAACAGCCCATGGCTGAAGCCTAAGACTGAATAAATATCAAACGGTCCCCCCTTAAATGCTCGCTGAAACCCAGAATCCTTTGCAACGTAAACGATACTTCAACTTGTACATAACGATTTCGCTCCAATATTCCCACTTTCGATTGCGTTGTGATTAAATCAATTTTCAAGCCCAATGCACTTTAAAAAAATAAGGACGAAAACATATATGATGGTGTTAACACTAACTTCCTTGTTAAGAAGAAGCAATTGTTTTTAAGCATGGAATGACGCCAAACTCTAACGCTTGTTTCAAGCATGTTACAACTGAGAATTGAAAATTTGTCGTTGTTGATGTCAGCTTTTATAATTTACAGTTATTGTACTTAGAAAAATATTTCTCGTTGGTGACCCTTCAGATGTCCAAATAAGAGAGAAAGACGAACAGGAGAAATCTTACAAGCCGGCAAGTCCGTGGTCAAGTCCACACCGGACGCAGATAATCTGTGTGACAGCTTGGACTGCTTTATTGGTTTTCCTCTATGATGGGATGCAAGTGAGAAACTAACATTTATTTCAGTCCTGTTTCGTATTCGTAGTTGCCGCTGATAACAATGACTACAGACTCGTATTTATAGCGATGTTAAAACACTCATGAGTATATACTAATATAGATATGAGCTATTTACAACTCTGTGTATCGTTCTCGCTGGTATTTATGTATACTCAACACCAAGTCGAGGTTAACGCTGCATAAATGAGTCTATGGTCTTGCATTGAGCGGTAAGTGGGGAAGTTGGAAACTAGACTATTGAGCCAGCATCAGATTTTTCTACAACAAACTTGACAAAACACAAAATACT
>JAOBYF010791978.1:0-13841 GCA_025403605.1 Parazoanthus darwini
GTTTCTTAAGTAAGACTCTAAGCAGCCGCTCACAATCATCAATATCTTTACCAGTCATTTGCTCAATTTTTATTTTCAAGAAAAATGTTCTTAATATATTACAGAAAACGACGACCAACACCCGATCAGCAGACACGCTTCGACTGTGATCGAAAGAGCGCAAGAAATTAGACTTTATATCGTAAAGATAAAAAGAAGTGAGTGCGGAAGCAATCAGTTTTGAAATACGGGCGCTGATGATGAACCGCAATTTTTATTTTATTTGACAAATTGTACAAAATTTGCTGAGTAAGACTGTTACAAAGTCCTAAATGTCACTCAAACACGAATATTCGATACAAAAGAATACCTTTGATAGATTGATAGTTTATATGGCAGTTTAAAGCTGAACTGTGTAGTTTACAAAATATACATCTAACAACAAAATAGTCTTTCATGCCTACATCTGATTCTTGTTACAAGAAAAACCTCACCGACCTTGTAGTTTAAAATTTCGATGACGTCATGTGCCTGCCATCTAAGACTTGAACCGTCTGTTTTCAGGAGCGGCGTCTTCAGGAGGAAGCGATGAAGAAGCACGAGCGGGACTTAGACTACTTGGCCCCATTCCTAGCGCAGATTGGTGACCCGCCTCGCATCAGTCGCCAGGAGGCCTACAAACTGAAGGAGGAGTGTCTACAGGACCTCAAACAGAGGCTGATTGACAAGGCCAACCTCATTCAGGCGCGCTTTGAAAAGGTTTGTCACGTGGTTTGCTGCTGCGGTAAATGATATTAGCCTCCTCCGCAGGCAACTCGGCGAGGCAAAACTTGGGCTTTATTTGGTAAATATTGGCAAATATGGGGCTAATGCAGGTATGTGATAGCTGATGGTGGACAATAAGTGTTTAGTGATGGCAATTGATAGCAGTTGCGGATAGGAAAAAAGAGTAGTAGGTGGTGAAAGAGAAAGAAAGAGGAGAGAGTTTAACTCCCTTCACTTTTTCTTTTGCCCTCAGGCCCCGACTCGCGGTTTCACCACTAAAATATCATAACATATCATTTGCCCGCATTAGCCGTATATTTGCCTATATTTGCCAAACAAAGCCATAGTTTTGCCTCACTGAGTTGTCTGCGAAGGAGGCTTAATGATATCATGCACCTGTCACTGAATGATAAGCCGTAGGACGGGTGCAGGGCAGATTTTGGGCATTTGGTCACTCCTGCCAGCTTTGGGCAATCTTTACCAATATTTGTAGTGAAGCTAGTAGTAAACGGAGAAAAGGATTTCGAATGATCATTCTACGAAAACTCAAATCCCCCAACAACGTATTCCTTCAATATTACAGTCTTCAGAGCTTTCGATGACCTGATTCAATAGGGTTACAAATACTTAATGTTATACGGTACACATGTATCGAATAAAATATATACATATGCACTGATCCAGAACATGCTTTGTCACTTGGTTCGATCTTCAGGAAACCCAGGAACTGCAGAGAAAGCAGAGCTGGTATCAACAGAACCAAGTGTCGATGACGAAAGAGGATGAGGAGGAATATCTGAACTACTGTAGCGAGGCCATGTTCAGAATACACATACTGGAACTTAGGTTAACTAGGTACGTTTTTAACTCTTTGTCTCTGCAGGTTCTTTTTCCGGTTCAGGCCTGGGCTCTTCTGCATTTATAGAGCGAGAGTAGTGACGAATGATGAGCGAGCGAGCATCGTTTGTACACCTTACAGCGATCTGGACCAGACGATATGTCGGAATAATGACTGCGAATGCGCGCTAGGTAGTAAGGGAAAATAGCTGGCCAAATTTCCAAGAAGGCGTCTTGAAATCCAATTTTTAAAGCAAAAGTACGAGGTGTGTAAATTTTTTTTGACCAAAAACAGCCAACGAAGAAAAGCAAGATAAGCAAACCCATTGTGATAAAACTCTTAACTTTTGCAAATTTTTCTTTTTTTTCTGCAAATTTGTGAGCTTGTTTGGCGTTTTTCCGACATGTCGGACCAGACTGATCTGGTTACAAGTCACGTGACTTATTCAAACACTGTGAACAAGGCCAAAGCTAGGAATTTTCTGTCTTCTAGAGTAGCGCCCAATACTTAAAGTTAAAGCAAGATATATTAATCGCCCTACACAAACGAACACAACACAAACTCCCATGTTGATACAACATAAGATAATTTTTTGTGTGACATGAGATTTTATTGTACGGGTTTTTGTTAACTTCCGTGGGTTCGTTAAAGTTGTTTACTCCATAAAATAAACTAGAAATGGTTTTCAATGCGACAGGCTGATGTTGGGAGAACTATTTGTTATTTCTTAATTAGAAACGTGATCAACATGACGAGAAACAATTAACACGAAACAGTTGTATGGCGAAAATATAGTTATGTAAAATAATCCTTCTCTTGCCTTAGCAAGCAATTTAATGGTCTACCAAAGCGCGCCTCTCGTTTTTGATCTTTCTATTTCTTGCCACATTTATGAGAACATGTCGAAGGTTTTCTTTGTAAATCCATGAACAGTTAGACTCCAGGGCCCGGTTGTTCAAAGCCCGATTAGTACTAATCCTGGGTTAACTCTTAATAAACCTATATAGTTAACCCAGGATTAGCGCTAATCGGGCTTTAAACAACTGGGCCCAGACTGTACATGTGTATATGTATGGAACCCTGACATTGATTATTCTGTTTACCTTGCCACAGGTCAACAGCGAATCAAGCAACTTGCAGACAATGCAAAGTAAGAAACAGAACTGCTTCTGGCATAGTTAGTTCTGGTTCGTTTGTTCAAAGGATGCATAGCACTCTGCAGCGGGTAAATCTTCATTGGCCTAGATTACAAAAATCTGCTGGATAAGGTTTTATCTGCCAGATGATGCTATCCTTTCTTTTTACAGTTGGAGTCTGATTGACACAGCATTTAATTCAAACCCGTTTTAATTGGTAAAATATTTTAAAATTAAGCCAAAGTAATCTCATGTGTCGTTCATTTTGCTTGTCTCGAAAACTACACATGTTTATCGTTGAATTACTCCTCAAAATGTAAATGTTCCAGAGTAATTACTACACCACGGTTTACTTAAATTTCCAAACTCCACGCAGATACGGGCATTGCGTTGTTTTCTGTTTTGAACACGAGTGGGAAAAAGTACTATTTCTTTTAATTTCGATTGCAATTCTATCAGATTTAACAAATTTACTATTTTATATACTGTAGAATAGCTTATCTATTCCTGTATAATGAGTTTAACGTACAGCAACTCAATGTTTGATTGAAATAGGGTACATTAAGAAGAGATCTCTGCTCGCGGGCAAGAAGTTTCCGTCTCATTTAAAGCCACGCGTAACAAGATTCTTTCGAGTCAAACTCGGTCCTATCGATCAGAATAACCTTTCGAAGGATAAATTTTACTGACTAACATAAGACTTTGCACGTTAAAAACAGCGATCTTCATGCATTTCGTTGACAAACCTGTGACATCACAGTGAATTTATAGTCCCCGATGAAGACTTTGATGTTTGATGGTGTAGCTTGAAGAGAGGGTTAACTGTCAATCTTCTCTGAACACAGGTACTTCAGGAGGAGGTTGAAAGAGATGGGGTTTATCATCTACGGGAATGACCATTCGCCTGTTGTACCGTTACTACTGTACATGCCGGCCAAGATCGCGTAAGTTGTTGGTCGCGTGTGGATTGCAGATTTTCCCTTTCCGTATCTTTTATTTGATTTTACTACATGGCTGAAATTGAACGAATTGACGTACAAGTTCTTAGCCTACGTTTTTAAGCAACCAGCTGTAGTAGAAATTCAAATGTGAAGGAGGGACGAAGATAGTGAATGAGGGAAAGAGAGAGTGAATTAGAGCAAGAAGCACTGAATGAGAGCATGAGACAGTGAATGAACGAAAGAGATAGTGAAAGTAGTTGTTTTAGTTTTAGGTTTTGTGGAGATCATTAAATAAAATTACAAATCAGTACTACCAGTGCGCTAATTTTGCGGGTGTATAGTATTTCAACTAAATATGTTTTACAAACTAATACAAATATACAACAAATTGAGGCAGTGCACACTAGAGCGTAATTCGGAAGCAGCCTGTTAAGCTGTACACAAGAACCACTCTGTTAAGATTTTAGTATCAGATATATATATATATAGCATTCGTTCGTCATTGTACGTGAGTTCTGAGTGTGATTCTCTTGTTTGCTGCAGTGCGTTTGGCCGAGAAATGCTGAAGCGAGGTATTGGGGTGGTGGTGGTTGGGTTCCCGGCCACGCCCATCATTGAGTCCCGGGCAAGATTCTGTTTATCGGCCGCACACACCCGTGAGATGTTGGATATGGTAAGTAGTCACCATTATCTGTGTTAGATTGACCAGTTTTGCCGTCATCCACCATTACCTGTGTTAGTTTGATCAGTTTTACCATCATCCTCGGAAACCCAGATGTAGTTCGTTGGGCAAGGATAAATGTGAATTGGGGTGAATTTTCTTCCTGCCCTGAATTTTCTACTACGCCAACGGAAGTTCCCTGGGTTTCTGAGGATGTGTTGCCATATTGGGTAAATTCTCAAAACATCCCTGGGTTGTTAAGGATGCCGTTTTACCGTCTCGACTACCTTCTAAAAATGAGATGATAATGATGATGATAAAGGTAAAGATAATGGTAATGCAATACTTTATCCACCCACGTGTCACACAGCAGCTTCTAAAGACATTCGTTAGATTATATATGGACATGGAACGAAACGCTTTTAAAATATAAACTATTAAGTGATGTTGCACAGGACGGTTACTCGTACATCAGTTTTCAGCTGAAAGTAAACCTTCCATGGCGTGGATTGTTGCATGGTTTGTTGCGAATTTTTAATGAGCTGTATTTAAATAAGAAATGATACTTGGTTAGCGTGCTTCATCGAGTTATGGATGCACTTGGGAAGTTGGGAGAGCACGAGAGAAGCGTTTGAGTGGCACGAGGCGACACCGAGTGCTTCTCTAGATTCTCAACGCTCTCCCAACTTACCAAGTGCATCCATAACTCGATAGACGCACAGCTGAAGCAACCATTTCTTTAAGAACATTGCTTCTTTATTTACCCAATGAGAAAAAAAAGTTGTTTGTGAGCCGCTTTTTCCAACCAGTTTGTTCAGTTTTTAGCAAAGTGCGATAGCTGCTCTTCAATTTCTTGAACGTCACCTTCAATGATTTCGTTTTCCATTTAAAGCTGAAACCCTTGTGAACGTTCCCACTTTTTCAGTTCCAGCTATCTTCCCAGATTTACTTGTTTATACACTACAAAAGCGCGAAATATTGCCAGTGATATTCTAAAAATGTTTACATTGCTAGCAACGTATAACCGAGGGGAGTTTATGAGTGGGATTCTAAAGTATCCTAAAATGCACTGATCCATGACAACCTTACAGCCGAGACACTGCCTTTTTAAACACATAATTGTTTATTTCAGGCTCTCGCTGCTGTCGATGAAGTTGGCGACATTTTACAGCTGAAGTACTCTCGTCACAAACCAAAGACAAAGAGCTAGTAAACCCGGACTTGAATGTGTGTGGAATCTTTCAAACCTGCCATCCCAAACCGCAAGAAGTGTACCTCACTTTCATTTCCTTGTCATCTGGAATGTGGAACTCTCTTTCAATCCTGCCGATCCATCAAGATTTTAAAACAGGTCTCGAAAAAGTGTGTCCACTTTTTCTTTCCCACCCTTTGGAATGTGGAACTTTACCAATCTTGCCAGCGTCAGGAATATTGGAACCTCTCAAAACTGCCATTCTTTCTTTAGGAGATCGAAGAAGTGTATCCACTTTTTCTTACCCGTTCTCTGGAATGTTGAACCTCACGTTGCAAACATCTGGAATGTGGAACCCCTCAACCCTGCCTTTCTACCTTTTGATTATCGAAGAAATGTGTCCACTTCGTCTTTTCCATCCTCCGGAATGTTAAATTCCCAACTCTTCCACATCAATCGACATGTATTTTACGTATCCGTTCCCTTAATCTGGAACACAAATCCCTGAATCGGATGTTGAAGAATACGTCTCTTCATATCATGCCGCTCGTTATAAAATTAACTGCACCAGAACAACAAAATTTGTGCTCGGTGATCTACCAACCCTAATTTCTAGTATGGAACACTATTGAAACGCTCTGCAGTTAAGCTAATTGAATCAACGGGACGCATTTAGTTACAAATTAAATTTGCTGTAAAACTGTAAATATTATCAGCAGCTGTTTGAAACTTTGTACGATAAACGATATTTTAAAAAATGAATCGTTCGAAGAAGTGATAGGTATTTGTTTGTTGCTCGAAAGTGCATATTTCCGGTGTACATGATTTTACGGACATGTGCTCGCCGCACATGGCTTTCCGGAGGACAAAAAAACAAGGTGTAATATTGGAAAACAGAATTTAAGTAAATGCTGAAGTAATAGGTGAATAAATAAATAAAAAGGTTGCATTCAGATAATCTGAGTGGATTGACACAAGTTTGGGTTGAAGAGATATAACAGTGATAACATTAGATTCGAGATTTGCATAGCGAAAATTGAATATTGAAATATTTAAATGCGCTTGTTTACAAGAATATAAATCTATTAAAGGAACTAATAGAAACACGAATCTATGAGTAATAAAGTTTCTTGCATGAACAAAAATGTTTTCAGATGAACTTTTGAGGATGACAAAAAAAAGCATTTCTGATGGCACACGCTACCTTGCTCCGGAGTGAAGACAGTATGAGAAGGAAAAGGCTCTGTCAGAAAATCTTTTGAAAGAACGGAGTGAAAGGATCCGTTCTCGGAGCGGAGAGAGCACTTTGTTGACCTTTTCAGAGAGGTGAGATCCTTGTTTTGATTTGTAGGTGACTGCTGTGAAAAGTTTCACCATTGTTCACTTCCGCTGGAGGTAACAATTTTGTTCAATTTTTGTGATCAGATAATCCTCAGTGTGAAGAGACTTCTCTATAAAGTTTTATAATTCTAAAAACTAGGTGGGCTGAATCTCCCCGCCCCGGATATAGTCTTCTACTGGCCACTATGTATTGAGACAAGTAACGTTGCACATTTAATGTGCAAACCTTTCAACCTATTTGTTGAAAGTTGGGGAAAGTAGCCCTAGAGTTAAAGAGAGAGAAATAGAAGAAATTACAAGGATTTGCAGTCACGAAAGGATAATTCAGCAAACAAAAATTTTAGAATGTAACGAAGAAAATCGGTGGTCGAAGAATATGAAGAGCCTACAGAAGGGGAACTAAAGCTTTCATTCCTGTTTTTTGTTACTATATTTATTTTTTTTTATTTTTATACGCTTTCATCATGCCACAAGGAAAGATGTGAACAGCAGGTGAGGGATAACAAAGGGACTTCCCGGCGACGTCTTTTCCAATTGTGCTAGTTGAAAATATTCATCAAAACCGAACAAGAGATACACAATTAGTAGACGTGCTGGGCATACTTTCTTTCAAATTGATAAAAATAAACCAAATACCAGGATGGGTAAAGGTTACGAACTTGATTTGTTGGGATACATGCAGTCAGAGAAAATCATAAGAACGCGTCTCGCCATATTTCTGAAAATGATGGAAATCAACCCAGTCACCTTTCCAGAACTTAACAATATAATGTCCCATCAAGTGTTGAATTTAACAAAATATGGACTTTGTCACCAGTTTTATTTGCCTTTCACTGTAAAGCTCGCGCTACAATTGGTGAGAGATTAACTTGCACCATGAAAATGTTCCTGGTCTTAGACTTGATTCTTTTCACAAATGTAACCGCGTGGATATTTAGCAGAATAAAAAGAATTACATCTGATGTTGTTAAAGTGGCCATACACTCCAGCTGGATACTCGGCATTAATTTCCCCACAATCCTCTCCGGTCGAATCTGAGGGCTCATGAGGTTGCCAGCGGCTGTCATCGTTTGCAACAGACCCTCCGCTATTACCAGATTCTGCATCGCTGATCCACTGCCAGTTTCCATTTTCCTTACGGAGCCCAATGTGCCAGTGAGTAAAATTCGATGGTTTTTCTTCTTTTTCATTAACCAAATCCACAATGGAGGTCATCTCTTCGGTCGTTTCCTTCCAATCTCCGCCAGTTCCTTTGCGAAGCCCGATGATCAATTCAGACGAACTCTTTGACTGTTTGACTTTCGCTTTGATTATTTTTGTTAAGGACTCCCACTCCTCTGTTGTTTCCAGCGTAACCAAATGTGCACTGTTTTGCTCACATTTCGCCTTCGCGTCTTCCCACGTGGTACTGACGTCATGGAAGGTGTAAACTGGGCCGTTCCCAGCGGTGTTACTGGCCTCTGCTCTGTTGTTCGATATCGAGGCTCCTGTCAGTGTTTAAAAACGTTTTACTGCTATAAGCTTCTTAAGTTAGGTATAAAATAGTGTTAGGAACTTAAGAAAAAAAGTGAAGCAATTCAAATTGTGTCGGTGGTCTTGAGAATTTTGCTTGCAAACTGGTGGTATAAATGCTTCCAAGCAGAGTTTCTATGAAGCTTTAGCAATTAGAACGGCGACGAGGATATCTGGAAACAACAGGTTTAGACAATATTTGCCCGTGGAAATGCATTACGCTGACCATCTTGTGACCACCAAGCAATAAAACACTGATTTTGAGCTTTGTGGAGAACATATACATCACCAAACAAACTGCCTGTTATCACCTTAGCTTCGCAACTTGGGTCTGCTAATCGCTAACCGTTCCACTAACGTTGCAACTGTTCACTCAAAAATCAATAAAAGCGAAAGGATGATAGACAAACTGAAAAGGGAGACTAGAAATACATTTATAGCAGTCATCATCATATCTGTTGCCGTCCTAATTGCTAAGGTCGCCAAATTTGTAATTTAAGAGAGCTTAATTGGGAGAACTAATCAACTAGTCCCATGATCCTTTGCGGCTTACGTTTTCTTTCGTATGGTCCACGAAACTCGCGGGGCTGAGCTCACTTCAAAATGAGTGATGTCACGAAAGAGAGACGGACCGAGAGATCAATACACGTAATTCCAAAATGACGGCTGCCCGCGATAACCTGGGTCGAGTAGCCTGAAAGCGAGGCATCGCGGGCCAAGACCTGTGGCAGATCTGTGTTTACTTATGGTAATCGCGACGAGCGCAGTCATGCCTCAACATTGATGTGTTCCTTATTGCACAAAGAAGGTTTGCGAAGAGGATGGCGTCAAGATTTCTTTCCACAAGGTCCTCGATGCCTCGTTCTCGTGCAACTCGTCCCAGATCACCGCGGGTGGCCGCCATTTTGGAATCAGGTGTATTTTGTAACTCAAGGGGTGAAAACCCAACAAAGATCTATTGGATTCGCAAATGAATGCATAAACAAGAGCAAAGGAACATGGTCGCAACTGAGTTTTGAAGAGCTTTTCTGAAGTTGACTAAGTTCAGTTCTTCATGAAAAATGTAGTAGTGTACTTTAAGTTTTTTTCTGTTGTCGCATTCGGATAGAACATGCGTGGAAAAATTTAATGATAAAAAAATCAGCTAGCGCTAGTAAGTTACATTACCTGTTTTTCTTGCAGTTGCCTTAGTAAAGGGACGTTACTAAAACCTGAAACGGGGAACGGGGACGGCAGGGAACAAGGAACGGTCAATATGAGTCGGGAAACGGTCAATATTTAAAATGTCTGCAACGATGCTTGACGTTCTTAGTTGTTCGTTTCCCCCAGCCTCAAAGAATTTGTAGGTTCTTACACCTCCAAACTCATATTGACTGTTCCCCGAATTATATTGACCGTTCCCCGTTCCCGGTTTTAGTAATGTCCTTTAACAAAAGCTTGTAACTCGATATCGTTACAACTGATTCACTGTGGAACACGAACTATAATTCATCACTTCCAGCAATTACACAAGCAACAAACCGTTTATCCAATAAATAACAGCAATGCACACCATAACGGAACGGAGGGTTTGCGATGGCTTCATTTTCCTACCGGAATCTGAAATAGATAGCAAGATGATCTACAGTTGAAGAAATATTTTTGTTTATTAACAAATCTATAGGCGACCAAACAGCACAATCGCAACACCAGTGATAGGAAAATCGTGTCAGCAACTGAGAAAGTAATTAATAACTTACCATGTGTAGTTAGTGGTAGTTGAAAGACTGCTAGCTGTAATTCCCAAGCTTTTTGTTGCTATAGTTTATGTCATTTACACCAATGATAGTGATAAACAGTTTATTGAGTACTTGTTACCAATATTAACCTTTGAAATTTCAAGGCTTTACGGAATTAATGATTAAATGACTACCCTCAGTAAGAAAGAGCAAAAGGAAGTGGTTTAGTCATCCTCGGACAACGTGGATCGGTTTTTATTATTGAGGGTCATAACATTCTTCGCGGTTCTCGTTAGCCAAGTTTGGTGAGTTAAAGCTAAACTGCAAGTCACTAAAATAGCACGTTATTTGGAAATTATATTTATACACGATGATAAGAAACAGTTTGATTCAAGAGGCAGTTTCAAACTATGACCAGTGCCTGTAGCTGATCATGGGGTGTTTCACGTGATTCTATCGAACCCTCTAAACCCAAGAAAAAATGCAAAAGTAACATGTTGATTTTGGCCAAAGCAGTGCTTAGCAAGTTTGGTGAAAACATAACTTCAAACGTTATTCCGAAAACCCTTTTACATTGATACTGGAGATCAATGTCAAAAAAAGAAAGAGTATGCCCTATAGTCAATCTCGTTGTCTCAATTGAAAAAGAAATATGTTTTGAAATGGCGGGACACGTGCTTTGAGATATACACTGTAGGTGATGTTTTATCTGATCTGCTTTTCTTACTTTCGACAAAATAAGATCAGTCCAAAAACAAATGAATCGCACCTTTTTCAACTACCAACGCAAATATAAATTGTATTGCTTTTCTTGAATTCATTAGAGCAGCTCACGATAGTGAGAGGAAAACTTAGCCATACAACAGATAACGCTGCTCGAAAATTGTGCAAAAGATTGTTGGAATTATGTTTACAAATGGCTACGGAAGTTATTTTGACGTAATACGGTAACAGCATCAAAGTGGTTGTGTACAGGTTAGACTCTTAGCTTTGGATTTGGATGAATAGATAAATCGTAGTTATAAAAATTTGATATCGAGTATGAAATAGCACAAAGAATTAGAACATTTACCTCAAAGTCCCTTGCAAAGAAGAACTTCCTTGTTACCAATAAACAATACAAAACGTTAATTCTTCAATTGTTTTGAAAACGAGTCGTCTCTCACAGAGTTAGTGTTTAATGGTGATGTCACACCTGCAGGCCTCAACACAGGGTGCGGGTTGGGTACTCAGCAAGAGACGCAGGTTTGTACGGTCCCTCCCTGTATGGGGCGGTAGTCTCGGTTATCAGTACTCGAGTAAGTATAGCTAATAAAAGATAAAAGTACATCTAAGGCTTTGAACAACCTCAAATAACATGTTTCGGTTCAATTAAACAAAAGAACCATCTTTTTTCGCAGTTAAAGGAAAGAAGTAGTAGCTTTCGTAAGCTATTTCGCACAGTTCTTGTGATGAGAAATGCTCTTACACTTATTAATCCTTAAAGAAAGACAAGATCTTAAAACACAAGTTATCTCAGCTTGTAGCTTTCAGTTAAATCTTACCATTTAAAGTGTAAACGTTGATCAAATATGTTGGCATTAACCCATATATACCTATATATTAAACTGAGAATTGACGGGGCACCGAAATTTATATTTTCTTCTTATGATTCATTCTTGTTATCTTTACTGTCAATCTTGGTTATGGTTACAACTGTTCTTATAGATGATAAGCAGCTAAACTGGTTGATGCAGTTGTGTACTTTGGACCATTTGTAAATCCGCCCATTGCCAGACTAGCTTCGCTATTGACAATTATTTAAATTAAAGTATTTGATCGGTAAGAAAAGACCTATCATGACAACTCCATAAGATCAGTGATTGCACGGCTTACAACTGATTCGCATAAATTTGAACACACTAAATTAAATAATTTGAGTCAACCAGAATGCCTTGCGAGCCCGGTTGTGGTCGCCATTTTGACTGAGTCGGTGAAAAGTATTTTCGATCGTTCAAAGCTCTGCCTAATTCTGTGTCTGCACCAAACTTCTAGCTCAGTTTTATACTTGGCCAACATTTTATTATTCTTCGGCCATTTGCTCTATTTTTTCAGTTAGTATTTTCGAAAACATCTTTATCGTGACCGTGGCCGAGCTTGCAGGACTTTATGACTAATTGTTTAACACTGCAAGAAACAGACTTTCCGCCACTACTCAACTGACAAACGAGTTAGAATACTCAATAGTAGTACGTTGCGATGTTCACCTGACCTTGAACTGATAAATAGTAACAGCAATAAAAATTATCTCGGTATCTGAGGTTGTCGGTAAACTTTCCGCTTTAAAAAGAATGGTTACGGTATTTGTGGAGTGAACAGTCTCCGTTTCGTTAATTTGGCGATGATAACACGTGACAGTAATTAACTGATAAACTTGTGGTACTTTACCCCCCTCCTCTGTCAGTGGTCCGCTTTACGGGCATTTAAAGCTAAAGCTACACGGAGCAGAAGAAAGTCGAAACAGACGTTGGAGTCATCGAGGGCTAACCAACTAAGCTGCGCCTGCTTTTTCATTTATTCTTACTTGTTGCTTGCATTGAGTGCAAAATATGGAAGTATGAACGAGCGAGCTGCCTGAAACGACAAAACACTGGCAGTCGTTCGTCACTCAGTTTTACCTTTCTCTTAAGTATTTGTTTCTTAATTAAAATTGCATTTTTCGGTCGAATCTCGAAATTTGTACTTCTTCATTTAGAAGACTGTACACGTCATGTTTGATGCGGTGGCAGCACTTGAACTTGAAGTTGAGCCACGGCGCGTGAAAAGAGGATGTGCTTTGTCTTTATAGCTCGGAACTTCTTATAATTGTTAGAAACAATAAATGAACTTTCATCATTGCGTTGAAAGCGCGATTGTGTTTG
Source organism: Parazoanthus darwini (assembly GCA_025403605.1). Taxonomy (NCBI): domain Eukaryota; kingdom Metazoa; phylum Cnidaria; class Anthozoa; order Zoantharia; family Parazoanthidae; genus Parazoanthus; species Parazoanthus darwini. The sequence continues at coordinate 12,984 of JAOBYF010791978.1, forward strand.
AGGAGTTTTGTTCATTTACGAAGCCATCTGTTTATCTGCTGCTGACTTGCATCGCATTGTACCTCTGACTTATAATAACAGCAACAACAACAACAACAACAACAACAACAACAGCAACAACAAAAATAACAATTGCAATATTTTATTTTCAGTCATTTTGGGAAGTTACACTGAAAACTTCTCGCAAATGTAACCGCGCGGAGTATAATACTTAGTATCACATTTGACGTTGTTGAAATAACCGTAGTAACCCTTTGGATACTCTGCATTAATTTCCCCACAATCCTCTCCGGTCGAGTCAGACGGTTCATGTGGCTGCCAGCGACTATCCTTTTTAGGACCTTCACTCGCCACATGCCCGCCTTCACTGACAACTTCGGTCCACCGCCACTTTTCAACACCTTCAAGAGTCTTATCTTTCCGGAGACCAATGTACCAGTGGGTAAAACTCTTGGATTCCTTCACTTTTTCTTTGATAAATTCCACTACGGATTGCCATTCCTCGGGGGTTTCCATAGTAACCAAGTGACTCCCCATTTTCTGACATGCTCGTTTAGCCTTTAGCCACGTGGTACTGACGTCATGAAAAGTGTACGGAGAATCTTCTAGGTTGGCTGGACGAGTAGGTTCAGCTTCGGAAGTTATTGTGGTGACCCTCGCCATGGCAACTGTCAACGATTGAAAAAACTTGATCAATTTTTTTCCTAAATGGAAAGCATGTGTTTGAAAATCGTATAGTTTAACCAGTCCACGTTCTTCTACTACTACCACTACCACTACTACTATACTACTACTACTACTACTACTACTACTACTACTACTACTACTACTACTACTACTACTACTACTACTACTACT
>JAOBYF010792089.1:0-13840 GCA_025403605.1 Parazoanthus darwini
GAACTTTGTTGACACTGCTTTTATTCACCATTTTTGTTTGTAGAGCTTCTAACACCTCTAGTACAAAATTCCACATTGCTTTTATCCTTTTTCTTGGTTGTAGGTGCTTATAATAGAAACCGCTAATATGAATCCTCAAAGGGCTAGTGAACTTTGTTGACACTGCTTTTATTCACCATTTTTGTTTGTAGAGCTTCTAACACCTCTAGTACAAAATTCCACATTAATTTCACCCACTGATTTTTGTTGTAAAGCTTCTAATAAAATCCAGTAAGTTGTGACGTCAATCGAAGGGCTAGAAAGTTCACTTGCTCACATTACTCTTGTCCGCCTGTGTAGTTAGTAGAGCTTCTGACACCTCTAATTAAAAAGTGATCGTTTTCCAACCTTTTTAATTTTTGGAGTTTCTAACTGTCCTAACTGGAACGTTTATCGATATTGCTTTTATGATAAGACTCCGTACCCCATTAACTCCTATGTTACTTCTGGAGTTCAACTATTTTTATTTGTACCTATGATAAATTTGAAAGACTTGACTACTAGTGGTTAGTGCAAATAAAGAGTTGTTGTATTCACTCTTTTTGGTTGTAGAATTGAAGCAACATCCAGCAAGATGTGTCTTCGAAGTGCTTGTTCATTTATGGACTTTACTCTTATCCACCTTTTAGTCTGCAGTGCTTCTAACATCCCATTTCATTACATTTGTCAACAGTGGTTTTATCCACCTTTTCCGGCTGAATATCTTATAACACACATCCCTAATATACATTTGCCAACATTGCCTTTTCCTCTTTCTTGGACGTAGAACCTCTTAAAACATCCAGTAAGATTTCAATGGTCCACAATGTTTTTATCCAACTCCGGTTTTATCGTTGTAGATCTTTTAATATTAGTCTACTTCTGTCAATTTCCTATCCTTTCAAAATTATTAGGGATAATTCCTTCAGACGTCACCAAACATACTTGCCAAGTTGCATCTGAATTAGACATTTTAACTTGGCTTAGTTAAGCCTGTACGTAAATAGGGTTGATACATTGAAATGAATGAGAGAAGGCGTCTAATCAATTCCATGCAGTTAACTAGCAAACAACTATGGGGCTTTTTTATTCAACAGGTGTTTTATTTACTGAAAGTTAACTATTAAATTACTGAACAAGAACAGATGGAGATTTGTACTAGTCCGAATCTGCGGTGAGATCTTATACAAGTGAGGAGTAACTATCTCCTAGTAAAGAGGTTTATTGTGGTGATAAAACAAATTCTCAAATCAAAGTCAATTTTCCAAATTTCTCGGTAATAGATATTAACCCGGTTGTTTAGGTAACAAGTCTTTTTCTGTTTCGATACACATAAACCCCTCACGCCTTAAATCGATGACATCGTTTTATGCATACCCCTTTTGCTTCAGTACATTACGTGATAAAAAAAAAACTAGCATAACCATTTATCGGAGACTCACATTTAAGAGTTAGTATTTAAGTATATAAGTAAACTTGAGTGAATTCAGCAATGGTGATTATCAATTAACAAAGAACGACAAGGAAACACCTAAAAGTGATTTGGGGAGGAAATACCAGAACTGATTACGTCTCAATTCATTATATAGGTAGAGAGTATATGGGCATGTATAGTCATCGTAATTCTCTTATTTCACAGAACTCTTTTAGAGCTTGGTGATGGTAACACACTTTAATTGAATTTAAGTATATGCAACCTAAGGAAAACTAAGAAAAGCACTTTACCCTCTGAAGAAATTTTCAGTTAAGACTTCTCAAATGACAAGTATAACTTGATTCTTTTTTGTCTAAAATATTTAGCTTGGGGGTAAATTGTCCTTGGACGTTAGTTTTCTCTAGAAATTTGGTAATTAGGTCAAGCGTTTTAATTAAGATTAACATTTTCTGAGCTCTGTGTGTGAGCAAAAACATTTTGCTCCGTGTGAGAGCCAGATAACTGTATAATTGGTGTATCACGCCTTCGTAAATCAAACTTTATATGTCAGTTACTTAGCAAGTATTCAACCATTAGCAACATTTCAAGTCTTAATTGTTCTCACTTGTCTAGTTTTAGAAAAAGATAGCCCGAGTTATCGGACTTTAGAGCGCACCTTGGACGAAACAAAAAACGGCTGTAAAATGATTTAGTCTGTCATATGGTGTTGATTGCAAGACTGTTTCCATTGGGTGGAGAAATGAAGTCCAGAATTCTATTGTACTTGTAGTTCTCTCATACGGGTTATTTTCCTTTCACTTCCTTCTTCACCAGTCAGCTGATTCCATTCCATCAGAAATCAAGGTCAGACTTTGAGATTGGAGTTTGAACAGTCACGCTGAAAATCATGCACGCAAACTGTTATGTAACGTTCACGAAGTTATTATATTTATTATAAGCTGTGGTATTTTTAAGTTTTCATCATAAACTTTTTGGTGCAACCTCTTGACATAAACTGCTTGAACTTTTTGAAAATTATTACAACTTTAAGAGCGGCATTGACAGGCTTTCATGTTTAGTTAACAGAATAGTTAATTAGAACTATGTAAGGAAAATAACCCGCATATCTTCCATATCTTTAAACCAAAAAACTATATACTCCTTCAAACCTTTTTTACATCCTCCATCTCCCTCAGATTTGCTTGTACTTCACCTTGTAATCCTATTGCAGATTAAGCATTGACTATAAAGTAGAATCTCGAGTTTGAATTAGTTATGGATGGTCACACTTTTCGTCATCTCTTTTTTTTACACTTTCAAGTAGTCCAGCACAGCGTCGAGTTTTTGTTTTCTATCAAAGAAGAGCGTTGATGTGCAGGCTTTTCGCAGCACTTTGCAAGTGTCACTTCATACCAAATAAGGGTGACGTTGAAGACAAAGAAAACAAAACAGGGGAGAAGCTCGTTTTAGACGTAACCTAAAACTGTATTTAAAACTGCTTAAATATTCACCGCACGACCAAGACACGCTTCATTATTGCGAGCAGTCGTTGGTAAATGGCGTGGAAAATAACCCAATTTTCAGATAGTGTTTAGACCTGTATTCACAGTTTGACGGAAAGAATTCAACCTTTCATCGACTTTAACCTTCTGAGGAAGATATTCAACTATACGTTTTGTGTCGGAAGCTGCGAGAATGTGTGCTGACAATACATGGAGTTACAGCTCAAAGAAGCTGGCGTCTTCTGCCTGCGGGGTTAGTACGTACACGTTTACTATTAAGACATCGATTGATAAGCCATAAGACCTTTCACTGTTGTGCGTCTGATGGTTTTCATTTTCGAAGTAACTTAGTGCCCGGAATGTTATTTTTTGTGTGTATAGCTATAGGTGTGCAGATCTGAATAGACGCTCGCTGTTCTTTGGAATTAAAGCAATCAAAGAGTTTATCAATCTTTCTGCGGCTCACTTACGTTTGTATTTTAAAATAGGAATTGTTCGGATTTTTAACCTAAAGACGTGCCCTTTTAGGGCAATTGAAGCAGAACCCGTACTACATTATATGCTCCAGTCACGTTTTGACTTTTCTAATGATTACTCTCGAAAAAGACATAGATCCTTCTTGAGTCGAGTGGATCCATAATTAAACAACGAATGTCATAGCATTAGCTTAACTTAATTCAGCTTAATACTCTAAAGGTAGCTTTTGACATAAGCTTCAAAAATGTTTACTTATGAAATAAGTTAATTGCCTTGTAATTCGTGGCTAGGGATAAACGAATCATGCTTGCTGTTAAATCTTAAATTTGTTTATCTAAGCGTGCAGAAAAAATTCCGTTGACGAGAATGCCCGCAGTATGTCGTTTTGCTAATTGAGACGTATTATTTTAACAAACGTTGTAATGGAGTCTCTTCTATTGTGGTTTTCACTTGTTTACTTGCAGATCGGATGAGCCTTCCAACTAGAATGCGATGAATTTATAAGCATGTACCCGCATTGTGCATTATGCTCGCAACGGCTCAAGAACTCTTATTTCCTGCTGACCCGTGAGATTAACTCCGAGGTCGAGTTCAAAAATACTGCCCACAAACATATCCGTTGCTTGCAGACCATTTTCGAGTCATCTGCGATTAATAACAAAAGAAATTCAATAAATAAATATACGCGATCATCGGGGCTGATTTATTAACCAATCAGGAAAGATAAAAAGAAATTAGGGGCCACAAGCTTCCTGGGAACTCATTACTTCTTGACTTAGAGTGGACTATAAATTAAAGCACCCATGCTTCGGGGGTATAGTGAAAGCGGCTATTAACGACTGAAGTGCTCTGATCTTGTCACACTCTCGCAGGCATTCGACAACTTCAGAATGGCAGTAAGAACAAAAACGAAAGATGTGCCGATAATGCTCTGTGTGGCTCTTCTTGCTTCGCTCTTTCACATCGGAGGCAGTGTGTGGTATGTAGGTTGTACAGCTGGTTTACCATTTTCCTTCCCTTTGGCCAAACTTTATTTACGTTTCGGTAATGCTGTTTGCTTTTCAACCTCAACTTTCAAGCCAGGCTAATTTAGTTATCTTTAAGAGCAAAACATTTTCTCAAGACTGTAAGAGCACTCCATTTTAAGAGGCAAGACACTTTCAAAGAGCTGTAATTGTAACATATAAAAAATGTACCGTCAAGTTTTCATTGTGACACTATCAAAAACTCCACTGTGTCTTCTCGATCTACGTAAAACTAAGATTAACAAGTTATCTACCGGAAACTGCAACAAAGCTTATCCATCCTTTTTTCAAGACTTGTGGGCTCCAAGGACATTTTTTATAGTGATAATTGTTTTATAATGTGCTCTTCGACCATTAGGAGTAAATTACATAACCAAACACTGGTAACTTTTTTGTATTTTTCTCTCTAATATAGGTCCGGACCAGTAGGGTACATGCCCTACAAAACATACTTTTTTTCTGCAGCGGTTACACCAGACGCTATGTGCTCGAACATGAAGGGGCTATCACGGACCCAGAGGTTATACTGCAAGGAATACCGCTCACATATTCCTTCTTTACTGTCTGGCGCAAACATTGCCAATGAAGAATGCCAATTTCAACTTCAATATCGGCGGTGGAACTGCTCACTCAGCGCAAAAGACAGGGCGAACGTTTTTGGTCGAGTGACAGACCAAGGTAAGTTGGAGCGTATAGAGACGATTTTCAAGGGAGAAATTTATCTACAGAATAGTGAAGAGACGTCGCATGCATGTTTTATGGCATGTTTAGCAGTCTGCGTCTTACTGTTGCTTTCGAATTCCTTTTTCCACACATCTGGTTAAACAATCACGATAACAGCAAGAGAGAAGGGTTTCTTCGATTAGAAGGATAATATTGAAGAAGTCAGAATTCCTAACCTTGCATTCGTATTACAAACTTTTATAAAGAGAGCTTTATTTGCGTGTTTGAAACAAACTCGAGTTTTTTTTAATTTAAACAAGATGCCCAACAACTTAGAAAGGGTCTTTGCTACCTAATTTTAGTCGTGTTTGGTGCTCCAGGACGCCTGCTGAAAGCTACAGTATTGTGTTTTGACGTGAAGTTAAGCAATTATGGCTGAAATGCGATTCTTGCCGGCTAGCCCGCAAGGGAGGCGGTGTGCACTAAATTGATCGCGGTTGCAACAACACCTTGTCTGAGAAAGAAGACACGAAATTAAAATTAAGTAAAACCAGACTTTGTACCCTATGTAATCTTCAAGAAGAAGTTTCTAAAAACTTGACCCACCAGAAACGGACCGCGGAACTTGGTTTCAGATCTCCCACACATGATAATTGTACGACGGTCAAAGTTGACCCTTTGACCAGGTCGACTAGGAGCTGAGTAGAAAACGAGTATTTTTGAAGAGTGATGTATGACTAGGTTCTTTAAAAAAATACTAGTTGCTTAAAATATAGGAACATCCGAGGTGGGCTACGAATTGACTGAGCAATTGTCTAAACGAACAGGTTTGGTGCCGACAAAAAAGCCGCCAACCGCATGTTCAGTGCCCCGATGTTCTGTTTCTTCTTTGTTTTGAAATCGTTTGTTTACAATATTTCAGAACGACAGGATGAGTAGGTCGGACTTTCCGGCTTCGGCCGTCTTTGAGATTTCATTTTGCTGCCAGCGCAACATAACTTCGGTGAAAGGAACCGCATAAACCCTTGGGCAATTTTATGGGTATTAAACTTTTAAAAGGTTCTTCACTCTTGCTTGCATAATCTGTTTGCATAAGCGCAATTGCTAAAGGAGTTCCTAGCTGTTCTATGGCTTGAACAGTTAAAACTAAATTCAAAGATTAGACTTTTTTCCTCTGCTTGAAGTGTTACTTTTATTTATCGCCTAGTCAAACACCAGATACTCGATCCATAAACAACTTCGCTGCTGAAGCTTTTTGACAAGAAAGAGACAGGCAGTTTTTCATCCCTTTTTATCCGATGCTTTTTGTTTAGCTAATTAGAGAAAACGCCATTTCTCTTTCTCTACCCCGAAGTGGCCACTGTTTTTATTTTTTGTGGAGATACACATCTTGTTCACTCAGCCTTTGACTCGACAAAATAATCTTTGTCAATAAAATTATCACTTCCTTAAAGGAGCATTGCTCAACATTTTCATTCTTCAGTAAAACCAAAATATTTCACAAGCTAAATAATGTGCATATAAGTCAAAACACAGGCAACTGATAATTGTAGAGTGAAATGGCCTCAGGCGTAGTGTATTCGGCTGTTTTCATAAACAAAATTTTTGAAATAGAGTTATTTGCTAGTTAAACATTGTCAAGATAAGCGTTTCTTTATGCTGATAGGCTACTCCGGGGTAAAATCAATATTTACTTTTCGTTAATTGTTATTCTGCAACTTCATTTTTTGAAAATGTACGGTTTTCCTTTGATAAAAATGTCGAGGCTCAAAAATGAAAAAAAAATTAATGACATGATTAAAAAAGCACCTGAGGATGAAACTAAGAAAGAGTCGTTTATTTCAAATATTTTAAAATGGACTGGAGAACCGCTACTTCGTGTCGTGAGGGAGCATGCAATACGGTTTCCCTTTAACGTTTTGTAAACAGGCGATAGCAGTGCATTTGGCACGTATATGCACGGAGTTTGATGTTGAGAATAGCCTTTGACTGTATTTATTTCGTCAGGCGTATGATCAATACCATATAGCTGTATATTAATGTCTTTTGAGAAGAGCCATCGAGAGTCAGAACGTCCTTCAGCCGCTGTGCCTGGGCCTTATCAGGAGTGTTGAAGATAAGGCAGGCTTCAATCAGTTGTTTGGTGGTTTGAACAGCACCACACAGAAAAGAGTCCGTGTCTGTTGCGCTTATAGTGTAGAGGAAGTGGTTGGTCTTTGCCCATCCTGTTCTCAGACGGTTCGGTTTCACCCACGCAGCACGGTTGTTATGTGTCTTAAATGAATTGCAATTTTGCTTATAACCACACATCATATTAAAAAAATCTGCAGCACATTTTTTTTATTATTTATTTTTCTTCAAATGTACTTCTCATCCTATGAATTATTTAGTTAGTAAATTAAATAGATTTATACTTAGTTATACGCTAGTCATACTTTATATTTATTTGCTCAGTTTTTTCTTTATAAAAAACCAATTGTAGTCCTTTGGCCTGCCTAGACTAGTTATAACTACTTGCAGGCCAATAGAATATAACCAACCTGTAATAAAATCAAATATCAATAAATCTGAAAATCTGAAAATCTGATCTGAAAGTAGCCTTAAGGCCCAGTTTAGCCTTGAATATAGTCTTAGGTGGTCTTTGAATTTACTGGTGGGGACTTGTATTGGCAATCTCCCATGCACTCCTCACGCCATCTACCCATCGCCCAGGAGGGAATTAGGAGGTAGCTGGTGGCGAGTTCTTTGGCCCGGACAGCAAAGCGCTGATTTCACCAGTTAAAACAACCGAAACGTGTGTTTACGTAAACATAATTCAACAAAATATCACTGAAGAACGCTTTTAAGAACATTTGTGGCTGAGAGCCTTAAAAAACATTTAAGAACATTCAGTCTTAGCCCAGGAAGAGACGTTCTATATAACTTATTGATATACTTTTACAGTGTTTCGCTATAACCTAAGTTTACTATTACGTTATCAAGTTTTTAATAATTTTAGTCATTTAGTATTAGTGTAGATTTTTGTAATGCGCATGCAATCGAAAAGTTTTATTGATAATTCAGTGCGCAATAGAAGTACAATAAATTATTATTATTATTATTATTATTACTATTGTTTTCGATATTATGATTATTATTATTATTATTATTATTATTATTATTATTATTATTATTATATAAGGAAAAAGTCTTGTGTATTGCGTTGTATCTCTAGTCGACACTTTGCATTTGATGGACTCGCGACAGTTAAAACACTTTGACTTGCACCCAAGTTCGACGTGCAAACTATAAAATATGGAAAAAAAGGCGATTAGCTTGTTTCCACAGTCTGTACTCTGAAAATTGAGAGTATAATCAAAGTCTTAATCTATTCTATGCTATCAAAATTCCCTGCGATGCCTGGAGAAGAAATTCAAGAAGAAATGTGTATCTAGCTTGCAAGTGCAAACCAGTCTAAAGTGTTCCCATAATCTGTGATTATGCAAAAAGGAGTTTTCATCGAGGTAGATTCTTTTTACCTGTTTTTTCGGCGTCAAAAAATGTATCTGATACTATATAGTTTCTAAACTATTCCTCACGTTCTTGTTCTTTTTGTAACAAATAATGAATGTACAATACATAGAGCATTTTATTTTTCTAAAGCAGACTTTTAACTTTTATGGCCTTGGCCTTTTTGACTTCCGGGGACAGTAGGGGTGGGGGGTGGAGCAGAAAGTTTTCGCAATGATGTATTAGAGCTCTCTGCGATCAATACTTTCCTGTAACCATATAGGTAGTCAAAGTTAGTTAGTGCACCAGTTATGACTTCACGTTACTTTGAACATCTATCTATCATCTTGGATTTCTATATGTTTAAAATGTCTTAAATGAGGCAGGGGTAATGAAAAAGTGTTGAAATGAACTTTAATGAATAAATATGCAATTTGCCAGTAAAAAGAATTAGAGGCAGACAAACTCGTGACCTGACACCTAAAAGAAACAGGTTGTGTGGTAGACACAGCTCTAACATGTGAAAAGTGATTATAGTGTTTCCTTGAAACATGCTACAAGCAAAGTAGCAGACTTCTAAAGTACGCCTTTTTTTAATAAAAACCTTTTTGTATAAGAGAAGGTTCAAAAATGCCAAAATTTGAGAACATGTTTAAGAGCACCCCTCATGCAGGCAAAGACTAAGAAAAGGTTGGTTATTTCTGTAACCCTTTCAGTGAACAGAGATTTACTACTAAATGTTGTGGTTGATCGGTGCAATTTCACCAGATCGAAAAGTTACGGAATTGGATCAAATTTGTTTCCACAGTCCATACCCTCTGGCGTTACAAATAGCTTGGTGCTCGTGTTGTTTCACACTTTATAACAAGAACCGGATACTGCTTTAAAGTACTTTACATTTTTTTGTGATTTTTTAATAGTGGTAAAAACAAACAACCACTAACATCACAAACAACTTACTGCCCTCGACATTTTCATAATTATTTGTATTGAGTGCTGATCTGAATTCAATGTTTTCCATCTTGTGGATCATTTTCTTATTGGCACAAATATACATCGAAAAATCTAGGCTGTTCTTTGGTTCATAAAAATGCCACACAATTGCACTCAAGACCCATCTAAACTTACGTTTAATCATTTCTAGAAAGTTTTTCTAAAATGAGGTTCCTGTTTGGCTACCACACTGGACTGCCGATTGACGCAGTTTGAAGAACATTTGACCGCCACTATTGTTCCTGCCGAGTAGTATGAAATGCTCTGCTGTGAAAACGCTGTTCATGGAAATTCTTTGCACGTTATCACGTCGGCGGAACATTAGTCAGTACCATGGAAAATCATTTATTAGAATACAAGTGATTTCGTTCAAGAACTTCAGGAACTATTTATGCTAGAGCTTCCTGCCAAACGCCGCCACAATATCTATAATGATCGTTCAAATAATAATCGATTTTAGACGGCATTTTAAGTGTCTATGGAAAATGGTATAACGTACTAAATCAGTCGCACTCGATAACTAACCTTGATGTAAGGAGAGTACTTGACGAAAGCAATGATATTTAAGCAAAGACTGTCTAAACTATAGAAATTTAGAGTGAAAGTGGTCGGGTTTTTTTTAAAACAACAGAGAATTTTAGTAGACATGGTAGAGGCTCGGTGTTCTTAACTTTTTGGCGAAGTCAGGCTCAAGTTGTTCTTAAAACTCATTGTTCATGTATGAAAACGTACATAAAACAACGGTTTAAGTTTAAAAAATTGTGTTTTTGTGGTTGTGAGACGGATCTCAAGCCTGAAATTGTTCTGAAGTTGTTCCTAAATTTATACAAATCTGAGCCTCGGCGCTTTTATAACTGTTAGCTCTTTTATCAAGAAAACACATGTGTTGAGCCCATGCGAGCAACATCTTCCACACTTAAACGTGTTAAGATAAAAATATCCTGAAAAAGCAAAAAAAGGAAGAAATTGTTTTGTTCTGTGGTTGCTAAATCGTGGTAATCAATTGTTGTCGCCGGATGAAATGGTTGTGCGATATGTCGCACACTTTAAAAAAATCCTGATTATGTAACCTTCCACCACGGACAACAGAAACATATTTTCCTTCCCGATGGGAAAACAACTATCCCAAAGTTGCCTATCGTACTAGATTTAAAACGTAGCATGATTTTAGTTTAATCGTTTCCTTTTTATTGAAGACACTAAAAGAATAAGCACTGAATATCTTAGGAACTCCTGGAAAAATCGGAATTGTTTGCCTCTGGGAAATGAAACAAAGCAGGCGCGTAGCTACGTGTAAGCCAGGTAAGCCCGGGCTTACCAGTTTTTCTGAAACCCTAGCACTTTTCTTCATCCAATTTCTTTCAATTCGGAAAATGAAGGTATAGGACAGACAAAATGAAAATGGAATGGCTGGAAATGCTTCCAGTTAATCCATCATTGTAAAAAGAAATTTTGCTTTTTTTTCGTCTCCATTTTGACTTATAAAAAAATATTCGAAAAATTATTGGGTCGGCTGAAAAGGGAGTTTTTTTGGTTTCGTCTGCCCAGCGCCTGTCCATTGGCCACTTTGTTACTGCATAACCTTGGCACATCCAGCAGGGAGTGCTAACTGTTGAAAGATAAGCGAATCAAATCACGCAAAATTTTGTTGCCGTAGAAATAGCAGCACATCTGCACAGCAGTCTGGAAAACTAATCTGGATCATGTATAGCAAATATGCCATGCGTGGGAATTCTATCCGATGACATGTTGTTCTTATTTATTCATGCCCTTGCTTACATGACAATGCAGACGTGTCAAATTTTTGAAAATGTACTGTGTCGATGACAGCCTTCGATGATTTTTTTTAACCTTACGTGAGGATTTTTTTCGTCGACTGAACTATTAAAATTTTTAAAAGACAAAACATTGTTCAATTGAGAATATGATTGTTTTGCACATTCTGTGAGAAGTTGTATCACCAAGACTCACCCTTTAATTGTCCCACGCACACTGCTCTCCGAAGAACTCGATGTTTACTCAATTACTGTGTCAAAATACCCCAAACAGGCGTTGCTACTTATGTTCCTAACCTCCTAAACGTGATGTTATGTGCACTGTCAGCAAGAATTGTTCGCTGTTTACAAAATGTGTTAGTAGTGGCAAAACAAAGGTAATTCAGAAAGAGTTAATGAAGAAAACAGTCGATACACCTCTTATTTACCCTGAGCTGATAACAGCTGAGTTCAGGGCGTAACTGAAACAGTTTGAATAACTCTCGTGTTTTGTAGCATGTGTTGATAGCTGTCTCTTGACCCTTGGGCCGCGATAGCATTTTTTCGTTTTAAAACTTATTTCAAGATATACCCTTATTCACCTTTTTATTACTTTTAATTACTTTTATTAAGTAAATTGTCTGAGTATCAGTCATTGATTACAACAAGAGAGGCACTATCTGATTCATTACAGGAATGTGTGTTTTATACGTGCTAGTTTTTTGTCTGACACATACTCATCGATGACCCGAAATACTCAATTGTACTACTCATATCATTGTTGAATAAAACTTAATCTTGTAAATTAAAACTGGTGTGATTTAGATTAACCATGAAATCCGGAAACTGTAAGGTGTATTAATAGCAGCAGATCTTCACTCGAGTTAAATGCCAAGTTTGGGTATGACTATAAAAGAGACTGCCAAAAAATACCGAACTAAAGCTAAGCGATTACTGTATATGAACTATAATTAGGAGTCCGCACCAGACAATCAGACAAGATCTACTTCTTACTCACTAATCCATGGTGCATTACTGATTGATGATTGGGAAAATGCAACGTGATGGTATTCCCTTATTCAGCGAGTACACTGTAAAGCTCATTTTTGCCTTGAATTAGTAGTAAAACGCGACCAAACGTTAACTATATTCGACGTGTTAGCATCAGGGTATTAAAGAGGATGGTCCGAGCAATCCAGTAAATATCGGGTCCGTCCTTGCTAAGGTCCAGCGGTTTTGGCATCTTTTTCCTCAAACCGAAGCTTGGCTTCGATTTCTGTCTTAGTCTAATCACTGAGGAGCTAGGTATTTACTAAAAAAGGAATGCCTCCAACCTTGTCTGAACCTGATCAAAGCTATAAATGATAACATATATTTCTATTTCTTTAATTAAACATGCATGAATAGAGCTCTAGCAAAGTAATGATTTTTGTAATATCAATAAAACCATTGAGTCCAGTGTCTCTTCTTCTACGGCTTTCAATAGTGCAGGCTTGTAGGGAAGCTGGCAGTAAAAGTTCTTAGGGGGGCCGGCTAACTGTCGAGCGGCCCAGTGTTTTCATGAAACACAAGCCCAGAATTTTGGGGGGGGAGGTGGAGGCCCCCTTTATGATTTTTAAAACGGTGTATGCAAGCAGCTGTTAAAATGGCAACAGTTATTGAACAACATGTTTAACGCGGCATTCACTTATCTCGGACGTACGGACTCTTTGAACTAGGAAAATCTTTAGGAATAAAACAAAATAAAGGAAAGCAGGACGAATTTTGTCCGAAAGCTTCCGTTCTTTCCTTTCTCTTTTTTGGCGCTTCACGTTTATGCCGAGGTGAAAATGGACAGGAGCTGTTTCCCAACTTTACACTCCTTTTTTTATTAAGAACACTAGTTAATAAGAACATTGAGGCTGAGTTTGCCTGAAAAACAAGAACAAAACAAGGACAAACTGTGGCTGACTCAAAAGTTTATGCAAGTTTACAAGTTGAACTGCAGTAGTCCTACATTATACCCAGCTCCGATAACGGACCCATGGCATTTAAAAATAGCTTGACTTGCAAAAGATATTTCAAGTTTCTTGTGAAACAGTGCACAAAAGCACCTTGCCGATTTTTAGGCAAGTTTAACCCCCTACGGAAAATATAGCCGTTAAGAACAAAATCGAAACATTGACCCTGAGAAAGATTTTACTGGTCTTAATAAAAAAACGAGTAACTTTCAACTTGACTCCACCTTGGCAACTGCTCATAACCTGATTTAAATACAGTTTTATTCGCGAATTTGTTCTGCAAAGTCACGTCTGTCGCTAATCGCCGATGAAGCCTTCAAAAGGGACAAATTTGTGAAAACCGCAAGGTCAGAATTAACGCGCAGTAAACAGTGAAGAGATAACAGCACGGCTGCGGTGATTATTACCCAAAGTTGTCAATTCGGACACGCTCTCTCTCTCTCTCTCTCTCTCTCTCTCTCTCTCTCTCTCTCTCTCTCTCTCTCTCTCTCTCTCTCTCTCTCTC
>JAOBYF010792200.1:0-13838 GCA_025403605.1 Parazoanthus darwini
CCATCCACCAGAAGAAAGAAACGTCAATTATTGTTAGAAGAAAACGGTTCTGTAGCTGTGTATGAAGTCGAGAGGATATGATGCACGAACAGTATATTTAGAACAAAGATTTTAAATAATAATTAAATAATAAACGTTTCCGGCTGCGCAAAACTATATATCGGGGTACCAAAGTCTCGTCAGAATTACTTGCTATAAACTCTTCAGAGGTCACACACGAGCTGCTGTTTCTGTGACAAAACATTAACTTTAAAACATTTTTTTTACCTTCCACTTGCTATACTCAGCTAACATTACACTGTTTTTCAATTTTGTTTGATTTTAATTTTCGAGCTCTTGAATTAAAAACAGCAAAGTTGCAAATGCCTTTTGTTAAAGATTTACAAATGTCTACTATCAGTTAAAACCAGATTATCAGTTATCACCAAAAACTGTCTAAATATCAAGTTCAGTTAAAAATCAGCGCGAATATCAGCTATCAGTTAACCCCATCGAGACACTCGTTTGTTGTTGCGACATATAGTTATTCGGCTGAGAATATTTTCAATTTAAAACAAAATGAGTCCAATAAAGTTTGACTTGTTACACTTTCGTTTTGATGTCGTTGAAAGCAGCCTTGTTTTGTTACTGTCGCTGTTAAATGCCTGTTGTTGTCATTGCCATGTCATTGTCATTGTCATTTCTGTAAATGATACTAACTTTCAAAAACAAAACTAACACATAAGCATATGCAAAAACAGAAACAAAAAAGCGACTATAAAATCACTTTTTTAAATGTAAGCAGTCCTTAAAAGTTTCCTTCAACTGCGATACAAAGTGTGTCTGGATTATTCCCCAGAGCCTCGTGTTGATGTCTTTTGTTTCAGGGCGAATTTTAATTAAAGTCTATCTCATTGAATCCGCGCAATATAAATATAAATATAAATATAATTAAAT
The DNA here is from genome assembly GCA_025403605.1 of Parazoanthus darwini. NCBI lineage: Eukaryota > Metazoa > Cnidaria > Anthozoa > Zoantharia > Parazoanthidae > Parazoanthus > Parazoanthus darwini. The sequence goes on from JAOBYF010792200.1 coordinate 937, forward strand.
TAAATTAAATGTTAAAATAATTTCAATTTAGATCATACTTGGCCTGAGTTTCAGACTCTTACCTCGATGCAACTCAGGCAAGATCATACCTTGTTATTCCTATATGAAAAGAAGTGTCCGCCATCTTGGCTGTACGAGAGAGTGTAACTCTTCACCCACTGGTTAGCGTCCTGACGTCCCTGTGTAGCCACTCGACGGATCTCCATGGTCTTTCCAAAATCCACTTGGAACCATTGTCCCATGTCATTATGTCTAGCGGACCACGCCCCTGTACGTCCCCTACCGGCACGGAAGTTGAGCCTGCCGTTAGCCGCCCTGTGAGCAGCGTTAAAGTCACTTGAAGATTTGATGGCTGCATCCTTGATCGCACCACTTTCCAGTCCAACAGGTGCAACACACACGGGTTGTGGTATCGGGAAACCTATAACGACACGAAGTTGTGAACTCTGTCAGAAATGTACGCGCACAAAGGTGTTTTGTTCTGTTACGTTTTCAAACATTTTTATGTTAACTGAAATTCTCAAATAACGAATTTGAAAGAATTTGAAAGAACTTGAAAGAATATTAAAACACCTAATTCATGGCTTCTACTCTCCGAAACAAACAAACTGGACAGTCCATTTTGTGGTGTTTTAATAACCAAAAAGCTAGAACGAGATTGCGGTGGCTCACTATGCAGACTTTAATGACGTTTATAGAATCCGAAAATGAACTTGACAACAAGTTTCAAAAAAATCTTCCATTCTTTTCCTTGAAGCCGGATTTGAAATCGAACTTTAAATACAAGTTTTTTTTCTTCCATCTGCTGCCGTCCCCGAAGGGAATAACTTATACACTGTATTTCCAATTTTACTGACCTACTTATATTAAACCGGATGAAGATCGGGTAGGTTGGAAACGTTTGTTTTAAAACACAATTTATAAAACTGTCCACCTTGTATTTAAAGAACAATTTGAGGGACTGTCAAGAATTTTAAATTATGTAATGCTGAACTGTGAATTTTTGGAATATCGCGGTTTCTTGTTCGCAATGGGTGACAAACCAAAATCATTCAAATTTGCTTACCAAGCCACTAAATACTTAGTTTTAAACCGCAACAATTTAGGGGTTCGTTCAGTCTGGACGCTTGGTTGTCGCTTTTTTACAAACAATGACAGTTGTAATATATGTACTCACCGGATGTACACCCATAGATTTCTGCTCGCATGGATATGTGTCCGTGCCAAGATTTGGGGCGGATTCTTAGGTACCGAGTGATAATTGGAACAGGAAGAACAACGCTGACGACGCTGTGTCGATCTGTATTACCAGGGAAAACCTAAAACAATTGTTGGTTCTTAATCTGTGGTTCCTGCAGCTCGAAGATTAACTAATTGAAAACATTTTGAAGGCCTAAATTGAGAAAATGATTTCACTTTACTGTCCAAACTTATGCTGTAACACAAAGAAATACATCAGTGAAACAGTACAATTTGTCATTTCACTGACACTGTATTTTAAAAATGCTAACTGAAAAACGGCAAACTTCTATTTACTAAATTTTACAAGTAATTTAGTTTAGTATAAAAACTTATAAGAGTTAAATCCCGATAACTTGAACTGCTTTAAGACAAACGCAAAACGATTCGAGTTGTCGGGAGTAAATTAGAAAATAGTTTGAAGGGAGCCGAACGAATTTAGTTCTAGTAAGTATATGGTTCGAATTATTGAGGGAACAATGTAACAAATATAATATCCATAAATCTTGTGGAAAACCTCAAAAACCCTTCAAGACCAAAAGAACTGATTCTTGCGAAGGCCTTAAAAATGCTCTAAAGCAGAACAATATATTTCTTAATAAGATTTTCTTAAGGATTCGCGGGAACCTTCAGTGCAACATATATCTTGTCCTGCCACATGTTCAACATTTTCACTATAAAGACCAGCATTATGCGAAATAAATACCTTGTGGTAGGGAGTCCACCATACGCTGTCGTAACTGTAGGACAACGCGAAACTGGTTACCCACTGTGCTGCGTCTTGTCTGCCTTGTAAAGAGATTTGAGTGACCTTCGTCCACCTTCCAAAGTCAATTTCCAGGTATTGGTGGACGTTGTTGACCCTTGCCGACCAGGCGCCTGTGCGACCGCCCCCGGCCTGGAAATGTAACCTGGCATTGGCAGCCCTGTGAGCGGCGTTAAAGATAGAGGAAGCGGAGATGCGATTGTCCGGAATTGCTCTGCTCTGCATTCCTTGTGCTTTCCTACACTTAGGGGGAGGTAAGGTGACGTCTACGAAGAGAGAACACAAGATGATGAAGAAGAAATGATTAAATTAATTATGTGAATGAGTGAGCGAGTGAGTACATGCATGAGTGAGTAAAGGAGCAAGTAGTAAGTCAGTGAGTAAAAGAGTCAGTAAATAAGTAAAAAAATGAAGTAAGAAAGTATGTAACCAAGTCCTTTATCAGCTCATGCATACAAGCTGGCAAGTGTGGATCAAAAAAATCGATAAGTAAAAAACTATTTAGATGTTTGATCAATGGCAAATTAGGTTCTTCGCGCGTTCTAGTTGGTTCTTGAGGGGTCTGGATTCCCTGATATCATTGTTAGTAACCTTACGTGCGCACATAATCAACTTGGAACGTTCGGTCTTAACTTTGCGGAAAACATCAAACTTCGGTCTTGAGGTCACTATCGCTCTGTCAATACAGCAGGGCCTCGGTTTGGCGGTTACCCTGAACATATCTCACTCTTGGCTATAATAAGTTTAGTAACCAAAGAAACTCTGAAGCACAAAGGTCGTGTAAGTATGCAACTGGGTGAAATAATTACTTGATTTGCAGCCGTAGAATTCAGCTCTCATTGATATGTGTCCGTGCCAGCTGACCGGATGTATTCTGATGAACCGTGCCACAATTGGTGTTTTCAGACCGTGAATATGAATAGTGTGCCGGTTGTTATTGCCTGAGAAAACCTGAAATAGAGAAAATATTGCTGTTTGGCATCATCAAATGATTAGTTAGTTTTAGGACACACAAAAATGGGACCTTTATTTTAGGAAGTGCACCATAGAAGACAAGATGTTTTTTCCGTCCTTTTTTCCGTTAGTTTGTTAAGGTTACATGACAACATCAACAAAACTCTATGAACAAAGTACAGTTTTTAAGTGGATGCTGATATTTTTATGAAAAATAACTTTCTAGAGTCGTTACGGGTTTGATTGCTGTGAGGTTTAATAACATTTTAAACAAAAGAAGAGAGGGTAAAAAGAGAAAGAACATTTGTTAGGGATGGGGCGCTTTCTCGATTAAGCATGTTATTTTCTTTATCAAACAACAAAAAACAACAACATTGAACTGAATCGCAAACTTTGGAAGAAAATGTGTTCAATAAAAATTATTTAAATGTCGTAAAGTTTTTTCGCAACAAATTTAACATGAAACTCCATCAAAAGTGCATTTTTACAACAACATCGCAGCGTTCACAATGAGCAGCAATGAGTGAACAGTTTCACAGATGGCACATGTAAATCGCAGCGTAGATTTACGTTTTCTTTTTTCACTGAGTGACTAAAAACGGCTTGAAAATAGTCTTTTTTTTTCAAAAACTAGAGAGTACTTTAAACATCTGGAAAATTTGAAAAATAGTTTCTAAATATTTCCTCCATATTTTCTTAATATCTCCAATTTCTATAATGGTGCGTTCGTTTGGGCCTGTTGTACTTGTTTTTTTTCTCATCTGGGCTGTGATTGGTTGAAATCATTTTCAGGGATGATAATCCATGCAATTCTATTCCGGAATAGGCCCAAGCGAATGCACTCCAAGTTTACATTTTGTTTTATTAGCAAAATACAGCAAAAAAAATAAAGACGGATTTCCTTTCCTTCTTCTCCGTTTCCGCTTCCGTCGAGCTTCATCGCAGTGTAAGCCAAAAAGATGGAAGGACAAGCACTTAGGCCAATCACAGAGCTCAGTCATCCTCCATTTTCTAAGTGAGAACAGCGTGCAAACGAGGTTTTTGCCCTAAAAATCTGAATTCGGCTTTTGCTTTCGGCGTTTTGGCTTACACCAGAGCGTAACGTTCTTCGCTTCAATGGCTGTCGTCCCTAACGTATACGTAAGCAAGGCTTTATTGATCTACAAACTTTCCTGTATACCTTCTTATTGCCATAGGGAATGAAATGTGAGCCGTCCTGGCTGAAGAACAGAGTGTAACTCGTCACCCACTGGTTAGCGTCCTGTCGTCCCTGTGTAGCCACTCGACGGATCTCCATCGTGTGAGCAAAGTTCACCTGGAACCATTGTCCCCGGTCATTATGCCTAGCGGACCACGCCCCTGTACGTCCCCTACCGGCGCGGAAGTTGAGCCTGCCGTTAGCCGCCCTGTGAGCAGCGTTAAAGTCACTGGAGGATTTGATGGCTGCATCCTTGATCGCACCACTTTCCAGTCCAACAGGCGCGACACACACGGGTTGTGGTATCGGGAAACCTACAAGGAAGAAGTACATTAGCTGGTTTAATAAGTGACTCTTTAGTACTAATCTGAACGTATCTAAGCAACTAGATAACTAGGTTACTAAGTACGCACAGTAAGTAACAAACTTACTAACAAACTAACTACATCAGAATTAACCACGCGGCTATGCAAGTGCTGCCGGTTCTTTGTTTTTAATTGTGTCGATGTATACGTTTTTCATATGCAAATCCCACCTGGTCACAGGCATTTAGTACTGCGTGATTGAAAAACAAACTTGCCAAGCACACAAACATACTGACGCCAAGCTGTTAGACATACATGCTGACCTCGAGATTCGGTACTAAAGCGATCAACTCCCTGATGAACACTAAAGCTATTTGCCATGAATTACGTATTTCTTTCTTCAATGATAAGAGTTTGACTCCTGCAAGGTCAATTGAAAGACGTACAGAAAAAGACCCCAAATGTTGGTGACGTCCAATAAACCCACAAACCCTTGCGCATGTGGCGTCAAATGTAACCACAAACCCGTTCGGGTGAGTGGATCCGGACAAAGATCGACATACATAGAAGGACAAGAACCCTCAATATATGACGACAAGAATATGTTTCGCTGCCTCACTCCGTTCGGCAACGATTACTAACTAATCTTAGTAATTAACAAACAAACAAAGTAACTAACTTCCTCGCCATTATACATTTACTTCAAAAACATATATTTACATATTTTGTAGAAGCTACGAGTAGAGAATAAAATGTGAAACTCTTAAACTAACTAATTACTAACGAACGAACTGACCAGCGAATTATTAGATAAATTAACCAAAATCAGTTTTTAATAGTAGTGTCCTCTATTTCAGTCTAATGGAAACCCAAAGAATCTTTTGCATTATTCGTAAACTATCTTGACACTGATCAAGGTATTCGCCGCATCAAAATACAAATCGTTATAGAAGGTTACGGTTTTTCAGTGCCTGCCACTAACCGATGTAACAGAACGGACGAAGAAAAATACGGGTAGGGTAACGCGTGACGTAATACAACAGTTAACCAATCAGAACGGGCATTACTTTAATTCGTACCTTTTGTACAACCAAACATCTCGGCGCGCAAGGAGATGTGTCCATGCCATGTCTTGGGATGAATTCGGATGTATTTGGCAATTATTGGTGGATGGAGTACGTTGTTTTTAACTGTGAAACGATCGCTATTTGCTTTGAAAACCTACACAATAAAGGTTTAAGAACACAAGTATTTTAGGCAAACGTCTTTTTCACTCAGTTTTTTCTTTAATAAGCTGCAAAAAAAAATTCAGAACACAAGAACATTTACGAGTACATTAGTTCAGATGTGTTTTTACAGTTAAGATTAACTGATGTAGACTTCGAGTAGTCCCTATTTTTCCTCCGGAAGATAGTCGAGCGAGAGATTGAGAAAAGCGATTGAGAATCCAAAATGGCGCACGAAAACTGAGGCGAGCGGAAAAATCAAAATATTTTCCGCTCGCCTCAAATTTCGCGCGCCATTTTGACACTTGCCACTCGACTATCTTCCGGAGAAAAAATAGGAACTACTTGTAGTCTGTAACTGATGGATTGATCAACTCTTGTCTTGCTAAGGACGATTTTGCAAAAAAACAGGAATGCCCTAAGTTAAGTTTTAACCAGTTGACGAAAAACCAAAAAATGACAATTCATTTTCTTGTCTTGAAGAGTAGCTCCGACTGGTGTTAATCATTCAAATTCTTGAAACGGTTCATGAAAACCCATAAAATGTCATTTCATTTTGCTTGTCTTGACGAATAAAATTATTGATGTAAGTTATTCGTTCTGCATCTTTTCGACCAGTTGTCAAAAATCGGCGCAGTTCTGTCCCCAGTTGAGAAATCGTGATATTGACGTTGATGGTTAGAGCCGAGCTTGCGAGACCCTGGAACTAATGAACACTCGAGGAAACAGATAATAACCTTGCCTTCCAGGAAAATTTATAAGGAGTTGGCATATGAGCAAATCACACGTACATCATCAACCCGGTTGTGCAGGTGAACAGCCAACCTTGAACAAGCAATAACAGTAACACAAAACATCATGGTTGGTCGTAGTTCTTTCAAGAAAATTCATCAAATGACTGTTCACTTTGTCTCGAAGAGTGGAAGAGTCTAATGTGAATTATTCCATGGAATTCCAAATTGAGAACATATTTTAAAATTTGAAGCTTTGATTACCAAAAATTAAGGAAAGGTAAAAGTTGAAAAAAGAAAAAAATCCAAAATCTTTACCTTGTTTTTCTTGTAGGCATAATAAAACACCCCATCGTAGCTGTAGGAGAGAGAGTAGCTTTTCACCCACTGATTGGCGTCTTGTCGGCCCTGAGTCGAAATTACAGTTATCTTCACATAGTTTCCGAAGTAAACCTGTAGAAACTGATGCACGTTGTTGTGTCTTGCCGACCAGGCGCCCGTACGACCGCCCCCAGCCTGGAAATGTAACCTGGCATTGGCAGCTCGGTGGGCGGCGTTCCAGATGGTCGAGGCCGAGACGTGTCTGTCAGGAATTGCTCCGCTCTGCATTCCAAGAGCCGCCTTGCACTTGGGTGGTTTAGGAGGTACAAATCCTGAAACCAGAAGATTTTTTAAAAAAACCCGTAAACCTACACCCTTTATTCTGATGTAAAGTTTAAGTTATACCTTTATTTTCTATATTATTCGGTATTGTTCTGCATTTAATTGTGTTATGATGTATTGTGTTGTGTTGTATTGTATTGGGTTTTTGGTTTTTTTGTTGTATAGTGTTGTGTTGTATTGTGTTGTGTTGTGTTGTGTTGTATTGTATTGTGTTGTACTGTGTTGTGTTTATATGTTATATTGTATTGTATTGTGTTGTACTGTATTGTGCTGTGTTGCTTTGGTTTGTGTTATGTTGTATTGTATTGTATTGTAATGTAATGTATTGTGTAGTGTTGTGTTGTGTTGTGTCGTGTTGTGTCGTGTTGTATTGTGATATGTTGATAGTACTGTAGACGAACTAACGAACCTTTCCTACACCCGTATATCTCAGCTCTCATGGACATGTGACCGTGCCAAGTTCTGGGATGGAAACGGATGAAGCGAGCGATAATGGCAGCGGGACGCAACACATGTACAATGATATTATTACGGTCGTAGTTAGCAGCAAAAACCTGCGATGAAAACATAATAGAAGCAGGCTGTTACCTTTTCGTAGACGCAAGCTATACTGCTAAGGGGTTGTTTCCATTTATATGGGCAACATCTTCAACAAGCTCTCTCAAGGCTGAATAGATCGATTTCTTTTTTTTTTTAGAGGTTAAATCTTTATTATACATATCCAAAGAGTTTGTTAAAAAGATACCTCAGTATACCAAAAAGATCTTTAATTAATCACTTCGATGCATTATAAACAAACTTATTATTTTGTTTTCAGGTCGAGAACATTAACTAAATTACAATCTAACGTAATTATCGCTTGAAGCAGACCGTTCGTACTATTTTTGTAGACATTTTAGCTCAAACCTAGTTTCTATTATCAATAAACCTTTCAACATGTGCCTAGCAGTAACAGTTCCTTTCATAAGCTTCCCCAAGAAAAAATAATCCGGTTATCCGATATTCCTTCTTCCTATCATCATCCTCATGAAATGTAACTGTTTGACCAGTAGTCTTACTTTGTACCTAACATTCTGCTATGTTAGTGTGTTATGATGAATGACCAGTATACAATAAGCCTTCTTGATAATATGCACACCTCAGACACCTAATGATTAGAGTCAAGGTTTTACGATATAATGACATTCTGCCCTCGGTTAAGGATGGTCCTCAAAACTACACAATATAGTCATCAAAGCAAATAATGTATCAACTACTGAGTGCTAATATTATAGTATGTTGTTGTTGTTGTCAAATCTTCGCTTCTCGGGACACCTGTTTTGACCACCTTTTGATCAGCCGGAAGCGGGCAGTATACCATCCAGTATACCAGTCGTCAAAAACAGGGAAGTAGTTTCGATTTTAAAAAGTTAAAATGTTTTGAGAAAGCAGATCAAATCACGTTAGAACCTAGTCCACGTAGACGGCCTTTGCGAGCGTCGAGGGCACGAACTTTCAGGGGGTCTGGGGGCATTAATGCATTTTGGTGGAGTCTTACCACAAAACTGTAGCTATTGACAATTTTTATTTGATTCTGACGTAAAGTAGTAAAGGAAACAAGATAACGTAATGTAGCTAATGTGTAAACATACATGAAACAAGTTTGCAGTTTTAGTCATAGTACTGCCAGTCCATGAAAGGCTTATAGCTGGCTACTATTTGCATCCCTGAAAACGGATATTTTACCAAATCAAGCAAAAGCACCAACCTGTCCGTTGTTGTAGTCAACAAAAGGTTGGCCATATGAGCTGTAGGACAGCGTGTAGCTCGTCACCCATTGGTTGGCATCCTGTCGTCCCTGAGTAGCCATTCGAGTGACCTTTGACACCTTCCCAAGATCCACCTGGAGGTACTGTCCCCTATCGTTGAATCTAGCGGACCAAGCCCCTGTGCGTCCACGGCCTGCTTTGAAGTTGAGTCTGCCATTTCTGGCTCCGTGAGCCGCGTTAAAGTTGGATGCGGCAGTGATGGCCGCATCCGGGATCTTACCGTTTTCCATTCCCAGGGCTTTAGCACAAACTGGCAATGGTGGCGGTACTAATAGCAAAACGTTTAAATGGCTTAATTATAACACGGTTATAGTTATTTACTGTAACATGAGTAACGCTAGAGTCACTCTCCGTCACTGCCACACCCCTAACTCCGGCTGTTATTTGCTATCACGGAGACATTGATTTCAATAGGACTGTGATACTAGAGTCATTTTCGAACGTTGTCACACAACTTAAGTGGTATAATTAATGTTAGTGCCACTCTCCGTTTCTGCTACAAACCCAACCTATTGTTAATTGTTAGACATTGGTAGAAACGGGTCTGTACTACTGTGTGTCACTTACTAAGGCTGTCACTCTCCGTCCCTCTACACACCCAAACGGCTGTTATTTGCTATCGCTGACATACTGATAGCAACAGGTCTGTAATACTAGTGTCTATTACCAAAGTTGTCACATAACACATAGTGGTATTTGTAACGCTTGTGTCACTCTCTGCCGGTCTCTGCCACTGCGATATTCATCTTAATATACCGCCCTAGACACAACTCCTTCTATCTACCGCTGTTTTATCGCCGTTTTACCTGAATTGCAGCCGTAGAAATCTACACGCATAGAGATATGTCCCTTCCATGACACCGGGTGAACACGGACATAGTGAGCTCTGATGGCCTTTGCCAACACGTGACTCACTACAGTGTGTCGGTCCCTATTGCCGTTAAATACCTGCACAAAGAAGATAAGCGAACGTGTAGGCGAGACTTAGTTTATTCGCTTGCATTTCTTTTACAAATCAACTTCTTTCAAATTAGCTTTAGTTAGGACTTGTGCTGGAACGGTTTTTATGCATCCAGTTTGCCTTTTTCCAGGCGCACTTGTGCAATCAGTTTAAAGTCTTTAAGATTACCACCTTAATTGCAGTCGCCATGCTAAAACTGCTTAAAGGCCAATGGAACCATGAGTAAGAAAATTCAAGGGAGAGTTTCTTCGGTTGAGAAACTGCAAACACGGCGTTGATCTCGTCTGCTGTTTCAATGGGTTATTTCTCTCGATTGTCTTTTGTCGAAAATAGAGAACTGTAATTTCTAGTCGGCCTTTCATCAGATAATAAAAAGCGTCTAAGTCGATTGTTTCTGCGCTTTTGAAAATCTAGCAGGATAAGCGACCAATTACTCGTTAGCTTTTTGCTCTACGTCGACTTCCTTTAGTCTCGGACCGTTATCACATCTCGAACTCGGTTTTTTTAAACCCCTTGCTTTCGCTAACCGAACCCATTTTTTCCCTTACGACTGCTTATCTGTTATGTACTATGAGTTAACGACGAACTCCCGCTATATCGAACAACTTTCTGTTTCCTTAGAGGGTTCGAGATAACGAAGGACTTCAAAACTAAGAAGCAAATGGCTTTTGAAAACAATATTTATGTAAGAAACTTACCACAACTTTGCCGCTCATCTTGTAAGGTCTAAAATAGACTCCATCATAACTGTACGAGAGAGTGTAACTCGTCACCCATTGGTTCGCGTCTTGTCTCCCCTGAGATGAGGTTCGAGTGATCCTAACCCATCTGCCAAAGTTTACCTGAAGAAACTGTCTCTTATTGTTGTGTCTTGCCGACCAGGCGCCTGTGCGACCGCCCCCAGACTGGAAATGTAACCTGGCATTTGCAGCTCGGTGGGCTAGGTTGAAGATGGATGAGGCGGAGATGTCTTTGTCAGGAATAACTCTGCTCTCCATTCCCAGACCAGACATACATTTAAGAGGCGCAGGAGGCAAAGCTGCAATGGAAATAATGATATTTTTATCTTGCAGTATCGTGAGGTTTAAAATTATGAACTACTTCCGTGGCCTTTTGTATTGAGTGATACACGTCCGAGGCTGGTAAAATGTCCGAAAAGAGAATATTTGCCTGAGACGAAGTCGAGGGCTATGATTTACCTTGAGAACAATTTGAAAGCGGAGGCTAGGGACTTAATAACTCAAAAGCCAAGCAAGTAGTTAATCAGTTTATGAGTCAGCAATAACTTTTCATTATAAGCAAACAAACAACAAAGACGGCGAAGGCCAGGATCACAATTAATTTAAAATACAAGTATTAATCAAACAAGTTTTACTTGATGTTGTTTTCTCGGAAGAATACATAAATTAAACTAAGACCAAATATTTGTTGCATTTAAAATGGTCAGGGGAAAAATGAACAAAAAAAGAAAATTGGTACATTCAATCATTCAGTGCCAGGAATCAGCTTTAATAGCCACAAATAGCTGTTTAATATCATCGTTTATTTGCAACCGATGTTTGCAAACGAAAACATCAAAACTCATAAATAGTTTTAAAGCTATTTTCGCAAAGTCGGGCAGGAACTCTGAATCAAAAGCGAGGCTAAGCTAGGGATGGTTTTCAAAATGCTAGTAATGCTATCACTTTCGCCGAAAGTTTGCTGTGTTTTACAGTGCTTGAACTGAAAAGCGAGACACAAATTGTACTGTTTATTTTGAGTGTGTGTTCCCAAAGAAAACAAAAAGATATCTAGCTGAGACCAGCTTTGTCAAAAGATATAACATTTCAGTCAAGGACAATCGAACACTGGCATAGCTTAAATTGCCCGATTTTACTCCATTTTCAATCTCTAGATATGTTTTAAATAACATTTTTTTTCTTACAGCTATTTTGAATTTATTGCTGCCTATACTAATTTGCACTTTCACATGTTTACAACATTTTAAGGTCTTCAAGTGTTGCTCCATTATTGTGCAGCGTTAGATTGAACTACTCGAGTGTTAAAACACGCTCGCGTTGGTGTATTTTCCTTCTAAAACTGGCCACACAACCTTGCCATCATTTTCACTCTCAGTTTACCAAGTCGCTGTTCTAAAGATTTCATCGTTTTACCTAGATAAGAAACTATCGAGGTTTTTCAGCCTGCAGTCCGACACTTGCATAACTCAAGCGGTCATTCATTAAAAACCTTAACCTCGCTTTTCTGCATTCAGCCCTATTTATACGTTCTACGCACGACTGTGAAGCGGCTTGTACAAACAGACCCAAAGGAGGGTGGTCATTCATCACGTGATAGAAACAACCAACCAGAATGAGGCAAATATTTTCCCTAAGATGCTTTGCGAGTAATGATCGCCCATCTCTGAATTAGCCTCGAACAAAAACAGATATAACATGGTGCTCACTGACTGATGACAACAAAATTCTAAGTTTTCCAAGAGTTCCCCAAGGTAGAAAATTAATTTTTCCAGGACCCAAACCCAATTCTCTCCCGCCAAAAACAAATCAATATCAAGTACATCTAATTTCTTCAACTTTCCGGTCGAAGCGAAATGGGACAAAAATGACCAAAATTCCCAGAAAAAATCGTCCCGAAATTGAGTCTTGATAAAATAAAAAAGTACAATGATGAGTCAGACGCTTCTGCAGATTTTAGTTAATGCTAATAAAACTGTTTAAAACTTTTCCAAAAATTCCAGGAGCTTTCCAGGAGTACAGGGAAAATGTGTTTTTCCAGGAGTTTTCCAGGGCCCTGGCAGAAAATTTCAAAATTCCAGGAATTTTCCAGGAATTCTAGCACCATATTATAAATATAACTTGCAAGATTCCCACACGTAACTCAACATGAAATTCAAGGACTACTAAGGACCTTTCTAGCAGGTTCAAGATCCTTCTGCAAATGTACGACGAATAAAACCTACATGTTTTGCATATGTTTATTCAATTTAGATAAGTTTCTGGTGGTGTAGCCGATAACCGGACCTCGACTCAACTTTGAGGACTTCCCATG
>JAOBYF010792311.1:0-21841 GCA_025403605.1 Parazoanthus darwini
GCATGTTCCCTCAGGAAATTTTGCAAATTAATTTATCTAAAAACGTATTTCCTGGGTTTTAAACGCCACTTGAAACAAAATCAGAGTGTCTAAAACTAGTAAAATATTTCCATTTTTTTCAGACTTTGGGCAACTTGTTGAGCTTGACACATTTACTGGGGAAAAAACTTGGGGGACACAGCCCCCACCCAGCCCCTCCCTTTGCTACGGCCCTGTGAACCTACTGCTGCGGACATTTTTGGTCTGTGAGGGGGTATGCACGCACCCCGCACACCCCCCTGCCTTCAGGCCTGCCATATAGAGAAATTATTGGTAGTTTCCCAGGTAAAATAAAAGGTCAGGGGGGTAAATAGTGTATTTGGCAACTGTACTTTTTGCATACCCAAGATGATTGGTGGCATAAGCCTTTCCCATATTAAAGCATCATTGTTTAAATAAACTGTAATTGGTCTAAAAGGCCTTGATCCTTTCCAGATCTAAGATTGTTGCATATAGCTTAACCCTTAACATGCTCGGTTGTAGGAACTGTACCAGGTTAGCCTACAAGGAGAAGAGGAGAACTTTCAGGACGTGATTGCAACACTCAAGGAAGAAAACAGAAAATTGAGAATGGAGGTTGAGTTAACTGTAACAGAGAGACCAGGTATTTTCAACACTGGCCAAAACATATAGGTTTTATGTTTCGAACTCAGGAATACCATTAGCTTTCCATCTTAATCAAATTTGCTCTTCTTTTAGGGGAGAAGTCAAAATTTTTCCACCACAAAATCATGCCAAAGCTACATTAATTAGTATAGCCTTATTTTGATTGTTTTATAGTACCTGTTAGTGTATATACCAATGAATCCTGAAATATTAAACTATAATGCCGGGAAAAACAACCAAATGAGGAGATGCCCTTCTGGGGGTAGAGGAGGAGAACTGATATCAGTTACCACACACATTGTCTTGATTTATTGTAGTATTTTAAGAATATACAAGTTGTATCATTAAAAAGTATTAAGGCAAAACGTAGCAAACAAATGTCTTTTTGTCTCCGAAGGGACTCCCATACTTATTAATTTGTTTCAAATGAATCCCTAAAAGGTACCAATCTGGCTGTGGTTTAAGCTAAGCTTTACCCCTACAAGGTATCAAAGTATTATTTGACAAAATCTCAAAAGCAAATGACCTTTGTACGTGTAATAGAATTACAACACTCAACCAAATGGAATTTGAATTGATGTGACGGTTTTAAATTAAACGACACATTGACGTAAAATGCACTTCAAATCCGTTGACACCCCTACGAGATATACCACGTTCAGTGTACATGTAGAAATTTTACTTCTCCACCCTTGTAAGTATGGGAGTATTAGTTTTTGTTGATCAAATCCAGTACTGGGCTGATTGTCCAAAGCAGTTTCCTTTTAAATCGCGATAAATTATACGCTTTTTTATAAGAACCAGTAAATTTGGCCGAGGCTTATTGTTCTTAATATTTTTGGCGATTTGAGCCTCAAATTGTTCTTAAATTGTTCTTACTTCTATACGTGGTTTAAATCGAACAAAAACTCGTTCTAGGGTATTGCAATACGTGTATTGGAAAACAAATTGCTTTGCGGGTGTATTTTTGACCAATTCATCTCCTCAGTTTTATTATGGATTTGCTGAGTAGTTATCCCCCAGTGGCAAGCTCACCGTACAAGATGTCTTTGGGAATTCTGCCATCTTGCATGCGGGTGACATGGCCTAGCCAGCGCAAGCGTCTCTTGGTGAGCAAGGCAAACATGCTGGAAGTTCCCGCCCGTGTTAAGACATCTTTGTTGGGGATGTGATCCTGCCATGAGATACCAAGGATCCTTCTGAGGCAGCGGAGATGAAAGGTGTTGAGCCTGCGTTCCTGGCGGGAGTATAGAGTCCAGCTCTCGCTACCATACAGCAAAGTGCTCAGCACACAGGCTTGGTACACTTTGGTCTTTGTGTTGATGGTGAGCATGGCGTTTTCCCACACTCTCTTTGACAGGCGGGCCATTGCTGCTGAGGCTTTACCGATTCTAGAGTTCAGCTCAGTGTCTAGGTTGAGACTGCTGGAAATGGTGGAGCCAAGGTAGGTGAAATCCTCCACCACGTCTAGAGTGCAGTCGCCGATGGAGATGCGGGGTGCCGAGCCGACATCTTGGCCGACGACGTTTGTCTTCTTTAACCTTATCTTAAAACCAAACTCCCTGCAGGCGTCGGCGAAACGGTTAATGAGATGTGGAGGCATAGTTAGCACTGAAAATATGCAACTGATAAATGCAAAAAGCACAAGAGAAAACACTTTCAATTAATCGATCACACTATACTTCAGCTACCTCAATCGACCGAATTGCAATTCGTAATAAAACTATGCATTGTTACTTCCATTACCAAGCAAGGCATTTTCCATAGAAATCGTGTAAGCCATGCATCTAGATTTCATCTTAAATTGTAGCGCTTTCTCGGGAGAGGTTAGCCGTTTAAGCAGTTTTTTTTTCAACCTTCGGAACACTTTTCAATAATAGGATTTTTTTGGCAGACTACCGAACGATTAGATATTGGCCAGAAATGTATATTTTATACACATAACTCTGTTAGTTTGTCTTATAAACCGTTGTATTGTTGATAATACACCGTCAAAGACTTGTATGTTTTTATTTCAGAACAGAACTAAACAAACAGTTTGCATTTCTCGTCTTCGGCTTGCGCACAGGCAACCATTTTGATTTTTAGAAAAGCGCAAAAGTATAAAAACAGGCAGCCGGTGAAAAATATGTAAGAGGAAAGGGGCCTATAACTGATGCCAAATTTGTTTCGACGAGACAGTTAGACACAAAATAGAATAAAAAAACACAGATAAAAACATAGGTACCAAATACACTGGAAAAATCTGGAGTGGATCTTAGTAAGATCTGCTGGACCATTACAAATACATAAACATTGTGATCCCTCAAGGATGGAGTTGCATGGAATTTCCAGGGAATTTCAGTTTGGTTGTTAAACTTGTTGACCTTTGATTAAATTAAATATATAGTTTGATGAGTTCATATCACCCGAAGGTTTGGAAAATTATAAGATCAAGTACTGTAGCTCAGTTGGAAATAAGCTGCGATACGACACGGTAAAATAAAAAGAGGTAAGATGCACTAAAATGATATTGACACAGCGAGATAAAAACTAGTATAAGATGAGAGAAGACAAGGGAAACTAAAACAAGACAAGGAAACGCAAGACAACACATTACAAACCAATAAAAAAAGAAACGAAAGAAAACCAGCCACAACAAGAAAACTCAATTTTGCAAGACAAGAATAAACAAAACAAGACGATTTAAGGAGTGTCAAGACAATTAAGGAAAGGCAATGCAAGGCAAGATAAGACTAGACACGTTAAGTGAAGATAAGATAAATTAATACAACATAATATAATGATAGAAGACAAGACAAGTTAGAAGTATAAGTAACGATAAGATAAGAATAGATATAATACAAAAAACTTAAACGTTTAAGACAAGATACGAATGAGAAACGATAAGCTTAGACAATAGAACACAACGAAAGACAACAAAACTCAAGGTAAGATTATAAAAGAGAAGACAAAAATTGACAAGACAGAGAAGGCGAGAAAACGCAAGGCAATACATAACAAGCTAAGACAAGAAAATATAAGATAAGATAAGATAAAATAAGGCAACATAAAATAAGAAAAGTTGAAACAAGATAAGATAAGATGAGATAAGGAATATGACAGTAACCGAAAACGCTTATGAAATCATTTGGGCAAATATCTGTATATAACTAACACGCGTCTAAATATATGGTTCGCAAAACTATTTTTAAATATACTGTGTAAAAAGTATGCGTAGGAATATATTGAGAAGTAAAATAAAAAGAACAGTTGTTGTGGTTGTCATTTCAATTGACTGGATTAATTGTGTAAAAACAGATGTGATCTCAAAAGTAGTAGCGGAAGAGATAATAAGAGAGTTTTGTTTGAGCTTACCTTTTTAAAATACGATGTCGATCGTGCTATCCAAACTTTTTTGTTGAAAAATGTGGCCTCCGTAAAACGATAAGACTTGGGAAACGAAAACATTTTTCGTCGTTATCTTTTGGGAAAACTTGTCTCACATCGCAGTGGTTTCTTGACTGCTGTTACTACGCAACCAAACAGCGCGCGTTCGTTACAATCAGGGCTGTTCTTCAGATAAAATTAAAAAAAAGAAAAAATAATATCAAATTTAACAATTGCGGACAAGATAAGAAAATATGAGATGCGAAAGCAGAAAAGAGCGAAAAAAGGATTAAGATACAATAAAATTAAGCAGGGTAAGATAATACAAAATAAGTTAATGTAGCGTGCACGATAGGTTAAGACAAGATAAAATAAGATTAGATAAGTTAAGATGAGATGAGATGAGATGAGATGAGATAAGAAAAGATAAGAAAAGATAAGATAAGATAAGATGAGATGAGATGAGATGAGATAAGATAAGATAAGATGAGATGAGATAAGATAAGATAAGACAAAACAGGACAAGACAAGACAATACAATACAATACAATACAATACAAGATAAGACAGCACAATATAACACAAGACATGACATGACATGACAAGACAAGACAAGGAAGACAAATTCAGAAAAGACATGACAAGACAAATCATAAAGCGAGACTAGAAAAAAGCAAAGACATGGAAGTTAAGTTGGTATACTATCAAACAAGACTATATAATATAAACTTAGGTAGTGTAGAATAAAATCAAATCTGATGTTATAAAATTCGATAAGCTAAGTAAAATAAAGTAAGATCAGAAAAGAAAAGAATACCGTTAAGTGGTGGTAATTAAAGATAAGAAGCGATACGATACCATACCATAAGGTAAAATAGATATGATACAATTAACTAAAACGGTTAAGATAGGAAAAGATTAGAAAAAAAGAAGGGATAAGGCAAGATAGGTTAAGGTAAGATAAAATAAGATAAGATATAAAATAAAATGATAAGACAAGACAAGGCGGATAAAAGAAGATAAGATTTAAACGATGAGATACAGTAAAATGAGGTACAACAAGACAAGGTAAATAAACAGCAAAAACTCGCATAATTTAAAAGAATATGTGGATTAAGAACATCCAGGCTGAAATTTGGTTAATGATGCACCATATATATCTAACGCATTAACAGGAAGGGGGTTTCAAGGAGATCTCCCACTGATACTGAGCAAGCTGCAAGTAAGCCCGACGCCAAAGCCAAATCCCAGCTGGGGCCAGTATATAAGACCCCTTTCATGAAAATGGATTACTTTATTTCCTCGGACCCGAGTATGAGGTATTTGTAGTGGAGTGAAGACGTAGTGTTTCTATAAAGAACTTGTAGCGAGTACTAGTGACTTGAACTTGTGGTTGTTGCGCCTAATGGAAGGTGCTGTTCCTCAGTAGGCAGAACAACTGGCTTCCAATCTTTGACTCGATTACTTTATTAGGGAAGTATCAAGTGACTATATATGGAACTTGTAAAATGTTAACTCATTCTGGTTGTTGCTTCGCAATGCAATTGGAGAGAATGTATTCTCAACCGACTATCAAATTCTCTACTGTAGTTTCTAACATTAGCTTGAGTCAAGTCTTTACAAATTCCATCTTTGCTCCAATTTATGTGATTCTCGCAATAGCGAAACCAATGTTCCGACTGTTTCCTTTGGGTCTACATACATTAGGCTATACTCGAATTGCATCTATTCCTTAAATATCAACATCGTTTTGTACAGTACGTGTGATTTTGCGTAGGTATGTGACTTTCAGTAGAATGGGTAGCCCTAAAAAGCTCAAAATGGATGATATTCGATGTTTAGGACAACTGCCCCAAAGTCGTCTTTGCAAAGTAGATAGCGCACTCTATCACTTTAAATATGTAGCTTGTAGTTTACACAAAGTCTAGGCTAGACCTGCCAACGCTCGATCATGTTAACGGCTCGACATTTTGCATTAGAACCAGAGGGGTTCGGACAAAAAGACGCATACTACTTTGATGTTTTCAGTCGCGGAATTTTCTAACGACAGCATCGTAGTCTGCGCGTCATTCTTCATAAAATATATCAATTACAAACAAATATCAGAATAATTTCTCCAGGTGATCATAGTAACTGATTTAAAGTCAAGTTCAAGTTCCAAGTTCTCAAACATTTGCTGTAGTTTTGTCTCTCTGGCCACAGGGGAGTGTTCATAAAGTGGTCTGTGAGGGATAGTATTGCATTGCATTGCATTGCAGTGTATTATATTGTATTGTACATCATATTAGCCTCGTTTGCTCGGTCTGTATATGGCAAGTTGTGGATCCTTGTTTTTCCTTCCTTGTTTCATAAAGTAAAGTGGGTGGTCACACCAAACAGTGTTATGATCAATACATGTACTAGCTACTAATAAACAAAACTTTCACTTTTTTAATAATTATACAATATTAGTTCAAACTTCTCATTAGGAAACATTATTACTCTTTAACAAATTAAAGCATCGATTACACTAAGTATTATCATCACTATCACACTAGTGTACACATCACTGTCACATCACTGTCAGTTGTCATCACTATAACACTAGTGTACACATCACTGTCACAACACTGTCAGCTGTCATCACTATCACACTAGTGTACACATCACTGTCACAACACTGTCAGCTGTCATCACTATCACACTAGTGTACACATCACTGTCACAGCACTGTCAGTTGTCATCACTATAAAACTGTCACTGTCAATTGCAAGTGAACTAAGTATGGCTTGGGTGTATACAATATAAGACTGGCTGAAGTACATATTTGTACTGACAGTAGTTCTTGCAGTGAGTTTTATTTGCACTGAGGTTTGCACTGGCCTTGAACTCTTTCGTACTTGTCAGTAACGTTTTTGTTGATCTAGCATACAAACAGCTCCCTTTTTAAGATGCAAAAGGTAAAAAAATTAAAATACAAGATTGCTTCACATTGACTATTGTTCAATTTAGTTACAGTATGGCACAAGTTGCAGGTCTAGTTACACATATTTCACCCAATATTTGGAGCTACAATTTCAAATCTTTCAGAAATTCAGTGGTGAATACATAGAAACGAATCATGCCAAAGTATATCTAAGCTTTATCAACTAAAACTTGTCTGAGGTGTTTGTGTACAGTTAACAGCAAGGAGATCAAATAACATGCCTTCAAAATTGTGGTTGACACGAGAAGTTGAATTGAAACGTTTTATACAGTCATGCATGTACTGTATAAGTTACATTTAATTAAATCATAAAAAACCATTGGTATGTTATTTAAAAGATGGTTTTGAAAATCTTTTTGCTTGCTAAACGTTGACGTAATCCAGCTTAATCAATGAGCTTAGCAAATTGAATTCATAATTACAAAGTTACATGTAAAGTCACAAAAATCAAAACTACGTTTGCAGAAGTGAAAACATCCGGCAAGAATTTCTTTAAAAATTCAAGTCACTGCCACTAGTACAACTATAATGCTAACTTAGCAATTTTAAAATTTTTTGAAGTGGAACAGAGGGGCAGGTGAATTACAGTCTGTTGTATTGAATAATCAGTGAGCATATTTACAAGTACCTGTTATGGCCAGCCCACAACTTAGTTTGTCCCATGATTTGTATAAACCCCCGACGAAGATTGCTGCGGAGTCCATACAAGTTGTTATCCCGAGAATTGCTACTGATTAGCGAATATTTTTTGAAACTGAGAAAATTGCTCAGATTAAAAAAAAAACAGGTCAAACAGATGACTTGTACGTAAATCCGCCATTTTCAATAGTTACTTCATGTACCGGGTAAGTCATGTAGTGTCACATATAGCAACCTCGTTACCAGGGCCGTCCGAGTACCAACTTGGCAAACTTTGGACGATTTGCCTGAATTTGCGTACAAAAATCCGCGACGAACAGTTTTAAAATCTTTAGTTTTTAAATGCATAGGAGTCATTTTCAAAGGAAAAGTTTGTTAAGGATATAACTGTTTCAGCAACTGTTGTTCCATTTGCCTTTGGACTTTCCGTAGTTGTAACTGTTCTAGAATCAGATCGGCAACATTTCACCTTATCCAGTATTGGAAAGACAACGTCGTTGAACAATCTCTTAAACTCCTTCTTGTATTCCTTATTTGTAAAGTAGTAAATCCACGGGTTGACAATTGAGTTACTCATTGCCAATGCATCACAAATCTTAGTAAAAAGCATCACATTAGACACTAGATGCAAGTTAGTTAAAAAATAATAAATTTGGGAAGAACTCCAAGTCACTGTTATAAACATTGCCGTGATTGCGCACATGCGCACTAGCTTTTGCTTCATTTTTGTACTATTCGATTGCTGAAAGGTTGGAGTTTTCTTAGAATGCTGCCATAAATGGATATACAAAGCCCAAATGACAAAGAGCGGTAATATCAGTTTGAACACGAGACCTAAAACAACGAAAATTTGAGCTAGCGTGCTTATAGGTCTTTCAAGATCA
Source organism: Parazoanthus darwini (assembly GCA_025403605.1). Classification (NCBI taxonomy): domain Eukaryota; kingdom Metazoa; phylum Cnidaria; class Anthozoa; order Zoantharia; family Parazoanthidae; genus Parazoanthus; species Parazoanthus darwini. The sequence continues at coordinate 8,503 of JAOBYF010792311.1, forward strand.
TAATCAATTGAAAAAAAACCAACATTGAAGGCTAATAGGGTGATTGTAATAATAAATATATAAATGTAAACTCTATTTTTGCGAAATTTATAGCGGTATTGAATAGGCCTGACAACAGCGAACCATCTTTCAATAGTGAGGCACATTATCAGGAAGATAGAAAATTCTCCGAATACAAATTCGAAGAATCCATATTTAACTAAGCTCCACAGTCTTTCGATGCAGTCTTGAGGGCACTGTGATCCAAGCACTTCTACAAGCACAGTTGTCATAATCATTGTCATCCCTGCAAAACAATTATAGTATAGAAAAGTTCACAAGTCTGTTGTCTGAGTCTTCTTTGTTTACCTTTTCTTTTAATGTGAAAAGTTCACTGAACATCAAATGGAAATGTAATGCGTTGCGAAGCGTCAGTAACTGGTCAAAATCTTGGTATTCTTGGCCAGTTCAATCAAAAGAAAAAAGTGGGCAAGAGAAAGAAATGACGATACAACGCAAGTAACTTCCACACTCAAACGAAGTTTACCATGGCTGCAGTTATAATTAGTCGGTTTGTAATTTCAAAGAATCCTTTACAAGAACGCAGGGGCCATACATTGCGCATTACTGTTGAATAAGCAATGTGATCGAAAGAATAATGCGAGCGCTGAAGGTGGGAATATCTAGGGGATCTAAAGGCATGTTTCCCCAGTTTTCAAATTCGGCTCTGAATTTCATGGCTCTAAAATATCAAATTTTAAAACATAATTAAGAACAAAGTTTGGTTCAAGTTTCAGGTTCAGAGCATAAATAAGAACATTTTTTGAAACATTTTTAGATTTAATTACATGTATCTGGTCCGTATAGAAAAGGAAATACAGTATGATTTATACGATTAAATTGAAAACAAAAACAAGTCATCGCTCTTTTGACAACTTTAAAACTCTTTTCTTGAGTAAAACCTTCTTACTCTTTATCTACATATTTGCTTTTTTTAACTTACCCGTTAGCGTGTCGACAATTGCAAGTGCAAAAATGATGATGTTGTAAGCTCGCTGAAGCATCTGTCGGTTTCTCAACAGAACTGCACACAGTGCAACATTGCTGAGCAGAGCGAGTAAGCCAAAAATCACATATGCAGTACCGATGTTTCTATCCGTATATGTTGAATTTGTACAATTATTTGTTTCTGTCATTACACCTTCACTCTTTACAATTAAATCCATATTTTGAAATCCGTATTTTTAGCATAAAATTGTACCCCCGTGATCGGATGTCGAGGTAAGTTTAGAATTACTGTTCAACTTTGTAACATTGATTGAAATTGCGATTTTTTCGAATTTTGCAATAAAGCTTTACATTAATTTCACCTTTTGACTGCAAGTATGGTGAACTACGCCCTGGTATAACAAAAGGGGAATGTTTTTCTATTGCATTTAACTGTACGATTAGATTCTTATCTCTGTTTTTAATTAAGATAAGTTATCATCAAAGCTGACTATGGAAGTTTAATAATGCATGTGGGAATGCAGTGCTGTTATAGCTCATAGAAAACTGTTAAAGCTTGTCACTAGGATCTCCAGTAATTGTAAACGATAGTTCCGCATGAACAGATGTTGGTCTTAACTCTTTTCTTTCATTATACCCGTATTCCTTTCTGTATTATTAGGATTCATTATTACCGTCGCTTCCATTGCGTGCTTTAATTTTATCTACAAAGCCTTTATTGTTCGTGTTTTCCGGCTTGTCTTTCCTTTTAATTTGTTTCGATGCGCCTTTTCTGAAGAAAGATAAGATATCCATATGGTGAAAGAATTTTTTAAATCTTTGCATTGTTTTAAAGATTTTCACCTTATTGCTGCCGAACGAAGTGAGGTAGCGAAACCTATTGGTTCCTACAACTCTTTGGTCTATGTCCGAGGACTCGCTCTGTCGGGACTGGTTACGAGTTCCTGTTGCATGCACGCGCACGGATTTTTGGGTCAAGTGGAGTACATTTTGGCTTTGGCTTTTTTCGCGTTAAGTTACGTGACATTAATTAAATTCTTCCCTGTTTTATTTCTTTCGACTGAAACAACACCGAGAAGTCAGCCTTCGAACTTTGCAGATGTACCCGGTGGAATGACCTGTTTCCGTAATATACTGATGAAAACATGTTACTTGTTACATTTTGATCTTTATATTTGGTGACATGGCAGCATTTCCGTTAGCATTGCGAACTTGTAACCATATATTGATTGAATTTGGTTCGCTGTTGGGTCCAATAACACAGGTTCTTTTAAGCTGTTTGAAGCATTAACTGTAATTAATATCACAGCAAGCTTCCGGAGAAGGGAAATTTCGAGAATCTCAAAGTCCAAACTTAGCTTCTAAATTTTATTTACATTCGCGCGGCGATTCTCTACTCCTCGATTCCAGTGCACTTCCTTGTCCATGAGCTGTACCAAGATGTTTGGTTTGCGTTGCAAAACAATTCCCTTTTCAAATTCACAGCTGCGGAAGTAACATAATAATTGAAAACGCTTTTTTTCCATTAACAAGCGAACCTCTCGTTTGTTTGTAACCGTATTTACATATAGTAAATAGCGTGTTGTTGGGGATGCCGGAAAATGTTTTGTTTAAGGTCACAGAGTTTCGTGAGACATTGCCAAAAAAAATGGAAACACAGCAAAAGTCACCTTTTTCAACACATATTGAAGTGAAGAAGTTAAACTGAAACGATTCTAATCTGATTATTGTTATGAATGCTTTAGCAGTGTAACGTTACCTTTCTCTTAAAACTGAAGCCAGCATTTGATTTTGTATTTTCATCAATTTTTGAAGCTGAATTTCGAAGTTCGTGCGGGATGCTCGCAGATTGAACTTGCCAGAAACTGTAAGATTTAAGAGTACAGACGTCTTCTCCAGTAGTTGGCTGTAGTTGTGAGACAAAAGAGCAGGATTTCTGCGTCTGTATCATCTAGTTGTTAATAGATCATCCGCTGTATGCTTTTTCTTGTTGGCTGTAGTTCCCTACATAATCAAATCGATTGCTAGAGAGAACAGGAAAGGTGAAAGTAAACAACCTTGTCACGGTGTTATGACTGAAGATAATTGCACGTAAGCAGCTTTGGGTTAGCTAATTACTTTCCACAACAACATTCAAGTTTTAGTTAAGAACTGTTGCTACGGCAACGGTTGTTTAACAGCATGTCCGCTATCTTGGCCGCCATCTTGGAATTTTAAAAGTTTTATTTCGGGAAGTTTTTTTGCTCGAATTTAGTAGAAAACAAGTAACTACAGCCTCAAATAGGAAAATACTGAAGAAAAATTAAAAATTAAAAATGGAAAAAGAGAAAAGAGAACAAATTTTGTTATAAAACCCCGTTTTCAGAATCAAACTTCAAAATTTCGCATAAGTTACATTGACGACGTCATCTTATCAAAGTCAAAAAAAGTGTTCATAATCGGACCACAGGTAAGATAAGCTGTAAATGAGCGAAGGGTCAACATCTCCTGAGTAATATTCGTTGAGTTAAGTTTCAGTTTTTAGTGTCTCTTTGGTATTGTTTCACAATACATTGTAAACCATTTTACGTTACGTTTTCAATGGGTGTTAGAGTGCGTCCGGTAGATTTGTGTGTGATTGGCCTTTTCACGTTATCAGATTCTATGCCTCTGTAGGATTTGTTGGAAGATACAATTTTTAAAGTAGTTTTTCACTTGTTAGGTAAGGCGTCTCTTAATGACATGTAGGACCAACTAAAAATGTCATACAATTCTTTGATCTCGTCGCAAGAACAAATTGTGCCGTTTTCTCTCAACAGTTCTTTTACCCTTATTAACTCTAGGTCATACTATGATTTCCACCTGATAAATCTGTTGTTTATAGTTATGAATTTCTATTCCATAAAAGTTTGCGGGTGACTTTTTCACTAGTCTTAGGCGTTGTTTTTTTTAATTCTGACCTGGCTAATAATATATCATTGTAAGCTGGTGATAAGTGAATGTTTACTAGTTTAACATCGTAGTTGCATCCAAATATTAACCTAACGCCGATCTTTTCTAGATAATAATGCGGGATAATTTCCACTGTCGTCGATTCTCATTTAAAAGCCGTTTTGTCCACATTATCTTTAGTGCTTTGCACATTAATCCCATGTCAGGCACATTGAGTCCGCCAGCATGATGCCAACAGTTCTCCACCCCTCATGATCACGAACTCCCAGAAATCCGGGAGGAACTGTTTTAAAGACTTTAGTTTTTGAAATCAAATGATTTATTTTCGAAGGAAAAGTTCGTTAAGGGTATGATTGTTCCGGTAATTGCTCTACACTTTGCCTTTGGACTTTCTACATTTGTAACTGTTAGGGAATCAGATCGGTAGCATCTCACGATGTCGTTGAACAACCTCTTAAAAGCCTTCTTGTATTCCTTGTTTATAAAGTAGTAAATCCAAGGGTTGACAATTGAGTTACTCAACGCCAATGTATCACAAGACTTGGTAACCCGGCTGACGTTTAAAATAGGATCGAAAGAGATTACGAAGAAATTAACTTCGGTTGGAATCCAAGCCACTGTTATAAACATTGCCGTGATAGCGCACATGCGCACTAGCTTCTTCTTCAATTTTGTGCTGTTCGATTGTTGAATGGTTGGTGTTTTCTTAGAATACAGCCACAAATGAAAATACGCAGCCCAAGTAGCAAGAAGCAGGAATATCATTGCCAACACGAAATTCAAAACAACGAAAACTTTAGTTTGTGTACTTTTAGGATCATAACTTGGTAACATAAAACGTATATTAATGGCTAAGACTGTGATTATAGCGACAAATATGTAAAAGTAAACTCTGTTTTTGCGAAACGTGAAGCGGTATTGAATAGGCCTGACAACAGCGAACCATCTTTCAATAGAGAGGCACAATATCAAAAAGAGAGATAATTCACCGAAGACAAACTCGAAGAAACCAAGCTGAAGTAATGCCAACGGACCACTGGTGTTTCCCTGACCGGGTTTTGATCCAAGTACTTCTACAAGGACAGTTGTTATTATCATTGCCATACCTGCAAAACAATCATAATAATGTAAGATTCGCAAATCTGTAATCTGCATCTTAATTGTTTGTGATTTTTTTAATTTGAAAAATTTCACTGAAAATCAAATGGAAATGTTGTACGATGCAAAATTTCTGTTAGTTCAAGCACGCAGTCAATCAAACGAAAACACATTCACACTCTCATTGCTCTTGTTTATGGCGTGAGGAACAATAAGAACGAGAAGTCGAAGTAATATCACGCGAGAGAGTGTATCGCGAGTTTCTCATTTGATCAGTTTGTTGAAAGTTGTCAGGACAATGAAATGATTGTACAATGCAAGTGACTTCCACATTCAAGAAAACTTTACAAGAACACCAGGGTCATACGGAGCACCCCAAACTTGAACGAATAGTGTGATCGAGAAGATAAAGTCAGAAGTGAAGCGTGAGTTTCTTGGGGCATGTTTCCCATATTAGTCTTGCATTTTGAAGTGCTATTTTTTCGTGCTTTTAAACAAATATTTTCTACAATATTCAGTTGAAGCCAAAATAACTGCGCCTCCCATCCCGCTCCATGATTATGAATAAGAACATTTTTAAAAAACAATTCAGAATTATTTGTCGATTTCTTGCACTAAAAGAAGCGCGGTATGATTTGTCCATTACAATTTCAGTGAATGAAAAAAAAAACGAGCCACCTCTTCTTTTTTTAAATGAAAAACTCTGTTCAAACCAACATATTACTATGTATAGCTGCATAATTGCTCTTTCAGTCTCTTTAATTCCTTACCTGTTAGCGTGTCGACAATTGCAAGTGCAAAGATGATGATGTTGTAAGCTCGCTGAAGCATCTGCCGGTTTCTCAACAGAACTGCACACAGTGCAAGATTGCTGACCAAAGCAAGTAAGCCAATTATCCCATAAACAATGCCCATCGTTCTTTTTAGTTCGGGATCGTTTTTTTCGATAAATACTTCTTTTGGTATCGAAGAATTATTTGTCCCTGACATTATACATTGGTTCTTTACAATCTAAAATATTTGAAATACGTAATTTCTAGTTCAAGCACAAAACTTCACCTCCATCATCGGATGTTGCGGTAACTGTTCAGAATGACCATGCAAATGTTGAAATATTGATATAACTAGCGTTTTTTCCAAGTAAACAAAGATTTTCATTAATTTCACCTTTTAACGGCAAGAAAGGTAAACTGCTTCCTGTTATAACAAAAGGGAGTTTTTTCTTTTGCATTCAACGGGCTCTCAAACATGTTGACAATGTTGAAGCTAGCTTTAAGATCTTTACGATTAGATTCTTAACTCTGTTTTTTAATTAAAAGAACTAAATTGTCAGTAGTGCCGATCATGAAAAGTTAATAATGCATGTAGAGATGCAATGCTGTTTAAGCTCTAAAAACTCTTCACTAGGATCTCCAGTAACTATAGAAAATAGCTCCATATGGACAATTGTTAGTCTTACCTCTGTGTTTTCAATACAACAGTTTTCCCTGTAACATCAGTTTATGTTACATTATTTTGCTTCCGTGGTGTGCTATGTTTTTGGTCAACAAAGGCTTTGTTATTGAAGCTTCCTGGCAGTTTTCATTAATATATTCGAAGCTCTTTTTTACGAAGGAAGAAGGATTTCTATTGTACAAACATTTTTTAACTCTCTGAATAGTCGGCAGAGTTTTTCACCCTGTAATAAATTGATTGAATTTTGCCGGTTATTGAGTCTTTTAACGTGTTTTCTTAGTTGTTTCAAGCAGTCTGAAGTTGTTATGGCAGTTAGAAAAATTCGCTTCGCGCTTTGGCCATAAAAGGAAGGAAAAAAACGTGGTCCAGACTGTGCGGACTTCGCACTCGGCTTATAAGAAGTACACTTGAAGTTAGCGATGCTAACGGAAGTACTGTCAGTTAAATGACTATAAGGGTCCAAAAGTAACAAGTAAGATGTTTTCATTATTATATTATAGAAAACAGATTATTTCTTTCGGCTTAAACAAAGATTGGCTGTTTTACTCGCGGTTCAATTACACGTACAAATACGAATTAAACAGCGAGGCTACTCGCAGTCGTTTTCTCCTCCCACGCTCCGTTTTTCTTAGATTGGCATATAGAGCGCGAGTAGTGCTTGAACGAAAGAACAGAAAACTCTCAGAGAAAAACAAGACAAAGATGGAGGCGAAAATAGACGCCATGTTCAAAGAGAACAATCACTCGATTTGATTATTGTTGCGTGCCTCACCGTGAACAAGCCATACCCATTCGAACCTTTCTTGCTAAATATGGAAGCGAAAAAGTACTCACTTATCCTGCTTTTTTTACCCAAAACTCCGTGCGCGCAAATATAAACAGGAACTCGTAACCCGAGTCTCGATCGAGCGAGACTTCAGACTTCAGAGAAACAGAAGAAGGACAAATTTCTCGAAGCAAGCAGCTGTGGGGAACAGCTATAGATTTCGTTGTTCCATTTTGTTCAGCAGCAATAAAAGTGGGGTTAAATCACTTGGTTCAAAAGAGCTCAATGCAGCGCGGAGCTAAGAAAAAATAATAAAATGAATATAATAAAGAAAACTTTTAAAATCAGTTACATTCGTTTTTGACGGCAGCTGAGGAATGTTTGTCATTGAACATTTGAACTGAGTCTCCTCCGTCTTAGCGAACTTCGTGGATCTGGGTGCTCAACATTAATGGAGCGTGTATGCAACAAACAATAGCTGTAACACGTACATTTAGATGATTGGTTTGTAGTAAAAAAGAAACGGAGAAAAAATTAATTATTTCCATGAGTTTGTACTGTATCCAAAAATTCTTATAAAAAAGGTTTTCAATAAAAAAAAAACGAGCCAGTGCATGTATTATGGTAGGAGCAGGTATATTGAGCACATACTATTTAAAAGCTTATTACAGGATTTTATGTTTGCGATTTCAGAACTAATTCGGAGAAATTTGCCCATTTTGTATTGTCACGTCGTAAAACGTACGCATCAATTGAACTACTACTTTTTTTGGTAAGAATCTCGGTCACGAATTTTTACTTTCCACCACGTCGTGATAAAATTCAATTTGGGAATTTGTATGCCGCGCTTGGGGAAGTATATGTTTTTTATACGATTCTCGAATGTTGGGATCGAAATCTTTTTCCAACCTGAGGCCCGTCCACGTTATTATTCATGCGAAAGGTCTGTTGTTTAAATTCGAAAAATAACGCCACTGATCTGCGCCTGGTTATATTCTTCCACGGTATTTCTGATCCTCTAGAAACATAATATGGTGCATTTATTATATATCTTACTTGAAAAATATAAAAAATGACTAACAAAAATACCTACAATTGTTTGGTATAAAGCAATAACATTGATTAATTTTATTTTTTTGCAAACATCAAGTGACAAGTGATACGATAAAGCAGTTTAAAAAGTCAATCTGTATATTTTGCCATGCGCGATCAAAGTTTTGAGTTAAGTTTACTTCTTGTGCTGCTCTTGCTTAATTAATGTGTTAGTTTTTCTACCCCGATATTGTCACTGCTTTAACCTATTTAACAATGCATTAACCAACGTTTTAGCGTGTCAAACCATGCCCATGCACAAATGTTGTAAGTTCGCAAAAGCACTCCTTGCTTTTTCAGTATTTGGTAAAAATTGTCAAGGACACATTAACTCCGTAAGATATAACATTTCGAATGAAATGAAAAATGTAATATTCGTGTTTTTTTTCTTTTTTTTTACCTTGGGGTTCCTCTCAACTATTCATTTCAAAATTGACGGTTTCCAGTTGTAGTTCTGGAGCTGAACTATTCAGTTAATTTCAGTTTGCTGCTCTTTGAGCTTCTGTGCAGTCACGTGTTTGAGCTGTTTTTCATTTATATCCGGTTGTGAAACCTTTTAATTTGGTGCACTGATAATCTAATGTGCAGTCAGCTAAACTAACACATTACAGCTATATTGAGCTCTTAGTTTGTTATAATGTAATATTGCTGTTTCACGCGGTTTTGATGAAAGTAATAATCAGGGTTGAATTTTACCTAATTTTTTAAATGTGTGTTTAGACCTTGTTTTGCAGAAAATCAAGTCAGTTTAGACTTTTCCACGTTTCAATCAGGCCCGTAGGCAGGGGGGGGGTACGCTGGGTGCGTACGCACCCCCTCCCCCACGGACCCAAAAAGGTCCGTATTTGAAGGTTTAATAAGATGATGAACAAGGCCCGAATAGCCCCTGTAACAGTTGGTGCTAAATCGAAACGACTAAAAAAATGGCCATTAGTGTGTTTGTTCCATAAATTTGAGTCCAAGTTTACGAAATTTGCACCCCCCCAACAAAAATCCTGCCTACTGGCTTGTCAATCAAGTTAAAGGATTTGCGCTGATTGCTCCTGAGTTAAGCGCGTTCTTAAGGTTTTACGGCTGCCTGCATATATAAGTGATAAAAGAAAAAATAACTGACGGAAATTTTTATTCCCTAGAGCATCACAGAACGCACATATAGTCGCCAAAATTGCCCATGGTGCTATCACTTCGCAACTTTCCTTCCTTCTCTACGACCGCAAAATCCCAGGAACCCGCGACGAACAGTTTTAAAGGTTTTAGTTTTTAAACTCATGTGAGTCATTTTCCATGGAAAAGTTTGTTAAGGATATAACTGTTCCAGCAACTATTGTTCCATTTGCCTTTGGACTTTCCGTAGTTGTAACTGCTATAGAATCAGATCGGCAACACTTTACCTTATCCAATGTTGGAAAGACAACGTCGTTGAAAAATCCTTTAAATTCCTTCTTGTATTCCTTATTTGTAAAGTAGTAAATCCAAGGGTTGACAACTGAGTTACTCATCGCCAATGTATCACAAATCTTGGTAAAAAGCATCACATTAGAAACAAGTCGCAGGGAAGATACGAAATAATAAATTTGGGAAGGACTCCAAGCCACTGTTATAAACATTGCCGTGATAGCGCACATACGCACTAACTTCTGCTTCATTTTAGTACTACTAGATTGCTGAAAGGTTGGAGTTTTTTTAGAATGCTGCCATAAATGGATATACAAAGTCCAAATGACAAAGAGCGGTAATATCAGTTTGAACACGAAACCTAAAACAAGGAAAGTTTGAGTTTGCGTGCTTTTAGGATCAGAACCGGGTAACAAAAATCGTACATTGATGGCTAAGAGGATGATTGTAATGGTAAATATATAAATATAAACTCTGTTTTTGCGAAACGTGTAGCGGTATTGAATGGGCCTGACAACAGCGAACCATCTTTCAATAGCAAGGCACATTATCAGGAAGATAGAAAATTCTCCGAATACAAATTCGAAGAATCCATATTGAACTAAAATCCACAGTCCTTTGATGTAGCCTTGACGGCACTGTGGTCCAAGTACTTCTACAAGGACAGTTGTCAATATCATTGTCATCCCTGCAAAACAAGTATAATATAAAAAAGTTCACAAATCTTTTATCTAAATCTTCTTTGTTTAACTTTGTTTTAATGTGAAAAGTTCACTGAAAATCAAATGGAAATGTAATTGGTTGCAAAGCGTCAGTAACTGGTTTAAATTTTCGTATTCTTGGCCAATTCACACACACACAGTCAATCAGAAGGGAAAAAGTGGTCAAGAGAATGAAATGACAAAACAATGCAAGTGACTTCCACACTCAAACGAAATTTACCATGGCTACAATTATAACTTACAAGAACGCAGGATCGAAACATTGCTTATTACTGTTCAACAAGCAATGTGATTGAAAGAATAACGTGAGCGCTGAAGGTGAGATTATCTTGGGGATCTAAGGGCGTGTTTCCCCAGTTTTGAAATTCGGAAATGCTTGTTTCGGTGCTTTGGTGACATGTTGCATTTGCTTTAAACAGAACAGTTCCAAACCAAATCCAAGGATTTTGTTTATTTCGAAATAGATTTTTAGCCATAAATTGAAATAATTTTTTATGAATGCCCCATTACTGTTATCTTTTATTGGATAACATTTTTTAATATAGTTACTGTTATTTTTGGTGCTGTTATAAAATTTCTTTTCTATAATATTTAGTTGAGACCACGGTAGTCCCGACCCCCTCCCCATCCGTACGGCTCTGAATTCTGCGGCTCTAAAATATCAAATTTTAAAACATAAAGTTTGGTTCAAGTTTCAGGTTCAAAGTATAAATGAGAACATTTTTTGTAATATTTTTAGATTTAATTATCTGGTTCGTATAAAAAAAGAAAGGCAGTATGACTTGTTCGATTAAATTGAAAACAAAAACAAGTCACCGTTCTTCTGACGACTTTAAAACTCTGTTCTTGAGGAAAACGACAGGTAAACCTTCTCCTTACATTTATCTACATATTTGATTTTTCAGTTACTTAACTTACCCGTTAGCGTGTCTACAATCGCAAGGGCAAAGATGATGATGTTGTAAGCTTGCTGAAGCATCTGTCGATTTCTTAACAGAACTGCGCACAGTGCAACATTGCTGAGCAAAGCCAGTAAGCCAAAAATCACATAAGCAGTACCAATTCTTCTATTCGTATCTGTTGAAGTCGAACAATTATTTGTCCCTGACATTACACCTTCGTTCTTTACAATCAAATCCGTATTTTGAAATTCGTGTTTTGAGCGTAAAACTGTACCTCCGTGATCGGATGTTGCGGTAAGTTTAGAATTACTGTGCAACGTTTTCAATAAAGCTTTGCATTAATTTCACCTTTTGACTGAAAGTAAGGTAAACTGCTTCCTGGTGTAACAAAAGGGGAATGTTTTTCTATTGCATTCAACTGGCTCTCATTTATGCTTAAAGTTAGCTTTAAGATCTGTACGATTAGATTCTTATCTCTGTTTTTAATTACGATAAGTTATCAACAAAGCTGATTATGAAAGTTGAATGAACATATGTTGGTCTTATCTATTTCCTTTTAATACCCCCGTATTCCTGTCTGTATTATTAGATTTCACTTTTACTTTAGCTACCATGGCGTGCTTTGTCTTTATCTACAAAGCCTTTATTGTTCGTGTTTTCCGGCTTGCATTTCCTTTTAATTTGTTGCGATGCGCCTTTTCTGAAGAAAGATAAGATCTCCATATGGAAAAAACATTTATTTATTCTTTGCATTGTTTTAAAGATTTTCACCCCTCATGATCAGTCAGTAACTAAAAGTTCACACTAACTCAAAGTAAAAATGATTCTGTTGGCATAATTGCCTAATGTGAGCTGATTAGCTCCAAAGTATAGTATCTTGTTACTTACTTACTCTCGGTAAATTTACACAATAGCTACAGTGATTACGTTCAAGTGCTGTGGTCACAAAAATGTTGACAACTGATGTATTTTAAAGGAGTGGCATCACTGTACGCTGGTATTTTAACTGCAGTATCTTGGGGTCTGGAGTGCATGCAGTGCTCTGAGGACTACATTAAAGGCACAAGAATGTAAGTTTACAAGTGAAAAATGTCAATGTGTTTTTTAACAATTTATTAATTTTGAATAGGAGTAGGAATAAGAATAGTGGTGTAGACCATTTGCATAATACGCCCCTGTGGCCATAAACAATAACCTCATGTCGAGGTTGGTTTCCAAGTTCTCATACATTTACTCTATTTCTGCCTTACTAACCTTGACTCAAAGTTTTTGTTCATGGCCAGTGAGATGTTCTATGCATACGGTCTATAAGGTTAGGTAAGTTAAGAATAGGAACAAGAAAAAGATAGGAATACTGGAATAGGATTTAGAATAATTGAGGAAAAAGAAGAGGAATACTGAAATATAATTGGATTTTGATTAGAAATTGGATTAGGAATAGTGATTGGTGTATGAATAGGAAGAAGGCTAGCATTAGTAATAGTAATAGTTTTATAATAGTAATAACAGGGTTCAATTTTTACGGTTGTCTGGTCGTCAGACATGACTGTAATCTTTGTGGGACAACCAAGAGTAGTTGTTTAGTTGTTGTTTTGGACAGCTAGAACCAACCGATTGATATATGTTATAAATTGATTTGGTTTGGCCTTACTTCTAGTTAAAATTTCAGGGGTTATGGCATTATGCGCTGGTGCGGACCAGCATAATCGGTCTTCCTCCGCATAATCCCGCATAATTTGTTAAGTAAATCAATATATATGTGACTGCCCATGCGAAAACCTGTATAAGCGCACCTTGAATGCGAACGCATGTGAACTAGTTTGAACGCATTCAACCAAAAATGCAGGTGAACAAAGTAAGCTGTGAACGCATGCACAGTTTTTAGGCCAAAGCAATAACTTTATCTTTCATTGCATTCAGTAATCAATCAAAGCAAGCGTGACGCGATGCACACGAAAACAGCCCTTTGCGGTTTGCCTCTCTTTCATCAT
>JAOBYF010792312.1:0-13837 GCA_025403605.1 Parazoanthus darwini
TCTAACGCTTCTCTCGTGCTCTCCCAACTTCCCAAGTGCATCCATAACTCGATAGACGCACGCTAAGCATGGACCATGTCTTAATTTTACCCTGACCAGAGCGTCGAGGCAGATAACTTTGGTGGGTAAAACTGCAGTATTCAGTTACCAATGAGAAGACAAGAAATGGAATTATGTCATGTTTTTCATATTCCGCGAATAAGTTTCTGAACAACCAATCAAATTACAATTGTACAAAATTTCGGTACGAATTCGTTTTTCCAAACTCAGCAGGAAACGCGGTTGTTTGCTTACTTTGTTGTATAATTAAATTGAACTTTGAGGCATTATATGTTATGACATCGGAAGTAGTTCATAGATCACGATATAGTAAACTCGCAAGTAAGAACCTGCGTTTTCCAGGGTTAGCCTAAACAGATTCTTACACAAATGGCGGTTAACGCAAATATAGGCTATCTAGGTTCTTTAAAGGTTCTTATTTTTTGGCGATAAATTTATGTTGCTAAAAAAATTTTAGTGATCAACAGCCTAAAATTTGCAAACCTAATGAGTATGAATACGACTATAACAGAGAACTATACTCACGTATACTTGCAACTAAGAGTGAGTATACACCGTTTCATTGAAAGTAAATATTTTAAATGATTTTTGAAAGTAAGAACCTATTATAGGTTATTACTTGCGGGTTTTTACTGAATATCAGCATTAAGATCATGATAAACAGTGCAACAAAGAGCACCAATCACTATAAATAGTATCATCATTACATTTATTATCATTATTATTATTATTATTATTATTACTATTATTATTATTATTTCAATAAGGACTTCCCAATATTAAAAGTTTCATTATGCCACTGTTAATTGCACTCATATTAAGTAGAGCTGATGATGACTTTCAGTCGAAAACATGCTAATGATGGTGACTTTAAGTCGAAAACGCTAGAGTTTTAAATTTTAATATACAATTAAGTCTTTATCTATTTTATTTAATACAATGATATGTTTACTCAACTGTGTAAAAATATTCCTTTCTCTAAATGGGAAAACTAGCACACAAACGAAGTACTCCTCACAAGCGATAGCCCAATGTTCAATGATGAGCGGTACTGACCTCTGCGATACCGGTGCGGTGCTCTCCCAATTGAGCTATGAAGCCACATCTGTTGGGAGCAGGTTAATCCTTAAGTGGATTTGATGGATCCACTAAAACTGACCTGCTCCCAGTAGATGTGGCTTCATAGCTCAGATGGTAGAGCACTGCACCGGTATCGCTGAGGTCATGGGTTTGAATTCCGTTGAAGTCTGCATTTTTCTGTATAGCGCTATTTCATCAAGGTGAGAACTAATTTTCTGTTTTGTATTACTTCTAATGTTTCAAGCGCTCTCAAAATTTGACATTTCTATTTTCACTTGTGAGCGAATATCGTCCAAGAAAAAGTTATCGTTTCAGACAAAATGTGTACCTAGAGGAGCTTTAGAATGCTTTCAGCAAAGTTCACCTCAAGTTATTTTAGACTTGAAAGTTCTGCTTCCTTAAGAACTTCATATCTGTAAAAGATCAATAAATCCAGCAAAGTACTACTAAAAAAATGGCCATTTGTATTTGCTGTGCAGGACCGATGTCACTTCTTGGTAAACAACATCGAGGTCTTCCTTCTCGCAAAGTGACCACGAGAGCAGTGCGATACTGAGGCATACGCCAGGCAAAGACAGCTGTGTGCAACATCAACTTCAATGAAAATGTAGCTATCGGTATGAACTGAAATTCAGGCGCTGTCACAGCAAACCATAGTAAAAAGTAAAAAGTCCAAGTAAAAAGTTTGATCATTTCACATGTGATAGCGTAGATCCAGATAACGCTCGTAGTAAATGCAGATTTTTCCAGTGAAATTTTCTAGCGCCGAGTCTCATTGGCGATGCAACGACAATCAAATGCAGCACAGTTAGTGAAAATATGAGAAGAGGAAAGATCCTCCATTAGACGCGTCTTACAGCTGAAAAATAGTTTCCGAGGTTGTGCAACCCTGCATTTGGGTTGTTATAACGGAACATCAAATAACACGCTGCACTGAAAGATTCATAAGTTACACCGGCCAGAAGGTCGATCAGGGTCAAACCGATGAGAAAATAATAATAATAACTTTAATTGGTATAAAATTGTTAATTGGTGTACGGAAAATCTTAAGTGGATCTTTGTATAACACAAGTAAAAGCAGTACGTTTGCAACAACCGTGACCAAGGAGGTTGAGATAAGAAAGAATGAAAAATAAAAGCCAATTTCCTAGTACGTTGGAATGAACAAGGTTTTGTTGGCAAACGAAAAGTTGTTTGAAAAAAAGTCACCAGCCGAGATGTTTTACATTCTGTGCACGAACCAAAGTTGTAACTTATATGACGACTTAAGCACGCTTTAAACAATGACACTTATGACCCGTATGTGTGCGGAATAATTAGCGTTAATTTGATTCAGTACTACTGTATTTGGAGTTTTGACGACACTCCGACCAGCTCATTAACTTGGCTAAAACAAACACTGCATCAACTACGTGCGAAAGTTTATTTGCGCATTTCAGTGACGACAAAAACCAGGTGTAGTATAAAAAAAACGTGCTTTTTCTTCGTTTTGAAAGGAGAAAAACTTCAATCTTTTACTCTTGAAAGACAGTACACAGGAAAACATCAAAGTCGATATAACAGCTGATAAGATTAAATGAAGAAACTGACCTAAGTTAAGTTCTCGTTATAAAAAATGGTAATAAATTCTAAACTCAGTAAGCATGTCAATTAGACACGCAGGTGGTAAGTGGAATTCGCGAAAAGTTTCTCTCCCCTGGAAGACTCAAATTCAACTGTAAAAGATTTCTGCAGTTTTCTCGTTTCAAACTGCCTACCGACTGTACAGCACGTTTCATATGATCAGCAGACAATATAGAGAAGAAAGCGTTTTTATGAAGCGCTAAACTTACTACAAAACGTGAGGCAGTTCAGCCCGGTTTCCATATAATCGCTCCCAACGTTACTGTCACTACAGTCACGAAGAAAACTATTCTGCGACTGGAGCTACTTATAGAAAACGTGGCGTTTACGATAGTAGCGACGCTATTTAAATCGCTACCATCGCTCCCGTCACTACTATCGCGAACGCCACGCTTTCCATTAAATCGCTCCAGTTGCAGAATAATTTTGTTCGCGACAGTAGCGACGGAAGCGATAGGCTGGTGGTATATTTAGAAGCTTTACCATGTAGGAAATGAAACTTTAGGGCAATGAGAAGAATGTTAAAGCGAATTGGAAAAGTAACAGGAAGCCAGTGAAGTTGTTTCAAGACAAGTGTAATACGGTCGCATTTCGGAGTACAATAGAGAAGACCAATATGTGTTACATTTTGAATATGTTGGAGTCTTGGAGAGTCCAACAAGCAAAAATTACAATACAACACCAACACCGGACTAACGAGGGCTTCATTCAAGCTCTTTCCCGCCTATCTCCTCGAGTATTTGGACCATTTTTTCAGTGATTTTTATCAGTTTTTCTATAGAGTTGGGCTCCCTGTGCTAAAAGTTAGAGATTATCTCAGTCAATCCAACACTGAACGCCTCGTATACGTCTTCATTACACCAAAACTGGACTACTGAAATAACGTATTGTATGGACGATTCAAAAACTGCAACGTATACAAAACTCAGCTGCCAGGTTAGTTGTAGGAGTGGGCGTTGTGAGCACTCATCTCCTATTTTGTATAACTTAAACTGGCCGCCCAGTAATACAACGAATCGCTATTAAAGTTTTATTAACCACTTGAGAACTCTAGAGGGCCTATACGCCTACATACATAAGCAGTCTTCTAAGTCAGTCTGAAATCTGCTGTTTTCAACTAATCATCCATAAGCTGTTCCAGTCAGTATAAAACTCTGTTACACGTATGTGGAGGTTGTGGAACCAGCTGCTCAGTCATCTCGATCAGAAACGAGTCATTCGCTGATTTTAAACTAATTCTTTTAAAAACACATTGCATTTAAACTTAAATAACATTCTCAGTCTCACATGCTGGAAAACTCCTTCGTTACATATAATTGCTTTCTCAAAATATTTTTCCATGTTTGTCATCTCCAGTATCATATTCTGTAAGCGCATTGTTCTTCTTATTATTATTAATGTTATTATTATTATCATTAATATTATTATCTCTATAATAAAGGGCTTTCAAACTTAATGATTTTAAGTTCTAATGTCTTAAGCACTACCAAAATTTAACGTTTTTATTCTTACTATTTGTGAGTGAATATCGTCCAAGGAAAGGTTATCGTTTCAGACAAAAGGTGTATCTAGAACAGCTTTAAAATGCTTTCAGCAAAGATCACCTCAAGTTATTTTAGCCTTGAAAGTTCTGTTTCCTTAAGAAATTCATATCTGTTAAAAATCAATAAATCCAGCAAAGTACTACTGAAACACGGCCATTGGGATTTGCTGTGCAGGACCGATGTCACTTCTTGGTAAGCAACATCGAGGTTTTCTTTGTCGCAAAGTGACAACGAGAGCAGTGCGATACTGAGGCATACGCCAGGCAAAGACAACTGTGTGCAACATCAGCTTCAATGAAAATGTAGCTATCGGTATGAACTGAAATTCAGGTGCTGTCACAGTAAACCATAGGTAGACCAGTTGTGTTCCAGCGTACGGCATGGTACACAATAGCAACACGATAACCAGGAGCAGATTCACCTTCAACATACTTTCTTGGCTGTGAATTCTTTCTCTCTCTCTGTTCATCTGCTCCATGTTTGCCGACCTCACAGCTAACCTGCCAACTGTCTGACGATTAAACTCGCGATACAGTAAAATGTAAACTAGTAGTGTTATCCAGGGAATGATTAAACTGTGAAACGTTATGTCTATAGTGGTTACGATAGTATTTATTCCAGATGATAAATGATTCCAAGTAAAAAGCTTGATCATTTCACTTGCGATAGCATAGATCCAGACAACGGTTGCAGTGAATGCAGTTTTTTGCAGTGAAACTTTTCTAACGAGTCTCATTGGCGATGCAACGACAAACAACTGCACCACAGTTAGTAAAAGATGAGAAGTGGAGAGATCCTCCATATGACGCGTGTTACAGCTGAAAAATAGTTTCCGAGGTAATACAAGCAATAGGGTTGTTATAATGGACCATCAAATAACACGCTGCACTGAAAGGTTCATAAGTTACACCGGCCAGAAGGTCAATCAGGGCCAAACTGATGAGGAAATTGTTAATTGGTCTACGGAAAATCTTCAGTGGATCTTTGTACAACACAAGTAAAAGAAGTACGTTTGCAACAACCGTGACCAAGGAGATTGAGATAAGAAAGAATGAAAAATAAAAGCCAATTTCCCAGTGCGTTGGAATGAACCAGGTTGTGTTGGCAAACGAAGAGTTGTTTGAAAAAAAGTCACCAGCCGAGAAGTTTTCCATTCTGTGCACGAATCGATGTTATGTATTGCATGACGACTTCAGCGCGCTTTAAATGTGGACACATCTGTGCGGAATAATTGGCGCTAATTTGATTCAGTACTACTATATTTGGAGTTTTGACGTCAGTCCGGCCAGCTAAATAGTTTTGGCTAAAACAAACACTGCATGAATTATGAGCGAATGTGTATTTGCGAAAAAACAGGAAGGGAAAAGTTCAGTTATTCGAGTTTTATATCACACGTATTAGACAGTTAGAATACTTTCAAAAAATAGTCGGTCGAAAAGATATTGAAAGGGTTTTGTCCACTTTCCAGGTTGTATCCAACTTCGTCCAGCAGAAGGCGTTTTGAGTTGCTTGCCACTCATTTATAAAAAGAAACGTGCAGGAGTTTTTAATTATTCACTTTTCATTTTCTGTTTCGAGAAAACGCTCGATGGTGAGACTGCTGTGTGATTTTGACTGTATGGTTGGATGGCAAGTCGACGTGTCCAGCGCTTGCTCCAAAATGGCGAGTCGTGTAAAGTTACCTCTAAAAATACACAGCAAAAAGACATAAAGCATGACTGGTTATTGACTGGATTGGATATGGTGCTGGGAACCTCAATGCATGGCTGTGTATTATGTACTTGCTGATAGAACCTGTAAGTGAAGATAAAAATTTTCGCACACCAGGTGTCGGCGCTACTACGATGATTTCCTACTGACAAATCATATAATAAGCATCTTTAATGATGGATCTAACGTGTGGGTTTTACGGACAATGACTTTTAAATGTTTGCTTTCTTGTTTTTTTTCTTGTGGAGGATTACATTATAAATGCTCTTCATAAACAAAGTTTAGTGATCTTATTTACGCAGCTTGATTTCAGCCCGGATATGTAAAGTGTATACTACCTGTATATGTATAAATTTACAAGGAAATTAGAACCGCCCCCCATGCAATTATACTAACTGCAATAAATACTTGTTTTTAGTTTTTTGTTATTCAGTAACTGTGGTGCTCACTTCGTGTGTGGCACTGCGTAAAAATATTCTGCAGTTGGTCAGGGACTTGTGATGAAGCCGAAACCAATTGTAGAATTGTACGTATTTTAGGAATCCCACTGATGATCATTTGCTATTATTGTTTATGTGCGAGAAACCATTGGTTGTTTCCTGAACAATTCAAATTATCAGAAGCTACAGCTTTAAAACACCTTGTGCTATCTATTTTGGTACTGACACAAGTTTTGTTTTAAATTTTTTTAATGAAAAATTTGAAGGTTTATTCTGTCAGAAGGTGGTTCTACTGCGGTACGTTTTGGAAGAAACACAATGGTGAGTTTTTTTCTGTTATATTTAGAAGCAGTTAAGTGTTTTTATTTGGTTACCGGTGTGATCACAACAGTGTTTTAAGACGAAATATTGAAATAAGTTACTTAATCGGTGTCAGTATTACTTAATCGGTATGATCATAGCAGTATTTTAAGACGAAATATTGAAATTCATTACTCAATCGGAGTCAGTGATATAATACTAAACCTTTGTTTGAGTGTGAAATCTCCATAGATTTAAGACATTTAATACCGAACAGAAGATGCACAGGTGCCATTTATTGTCGAACTGAACAAATGGTCTGTGTTCTTTAGGCCATGGGAATAAACTGTTAGATTAGAACTGTTGTTTTGAAAAAGGCTGTTATAGAATTCGAACACAAGTCCATTCACGAATCTGTTCTCGCGAACCAATTAAAAAAAGAAAAAGACGACCGTTATTTGCACTCATGCCTGTTTAAAATCACTCTAACCCAGAAGTGCAAGCCGCTCAAAACAGGATTATTTCCATCGATCTCCTCAAGATCGAATTCAAGAATTCAGCTCGGCACAAGAGGTTAGTTGACATCTTAACTCTGCCACGAATCGACTCACACAAATTCCCGTTGGCGCAAAGTTTTGAGCGGCTTATATTTTCAAAATAATATTCTTACAACAAATGTCTTGATATTATTAAATTTGTGAAAAATCTTTTAAATATGTCGCATGAAAGGACAGAAGTGTCATATACGAACAACTTTCGGGAGATCAAACACTGCATGTGCTCATTGGCTAATCCGACTGCACAAGGCACCCGTCAAATCATATGCCTGCCTGTCAAAGCGGAAAACAAGCACTTGTCACCCGCACGTGACCAATGCCTGATTAACAAGATCACATATCTTCATTGGTCGACGGCAGATGGTGATGGGATGTTTCCGTCGCCAAAGCTTCGGTGGGAGTTTAGAAGACGGCGCGACGTAGCGACCTTTCGACAGTTCGACCAACAAGAAAGTTCGGGTTTCGGAGAATAATGAAGTTTTTACAAGCATCAATAAATAGTATATAGTAATATTATAGCATAGCATAGCATACAAGTCTAGTTTCATATTAGTTCTTTTATTTAACTGTTTTTAAAACATGTGAATAATTTTCACTAGGGTTTTACACAGACTGCGTAATGTTAATTTTAATTTAGTGTCGCCATTTAGTGGTTAGCAAACTGCTATTTTAGTATGACACTTAAACAAGGAATTGTTGTTGTTGTTGTTGTTGTTGTTGAAATCGATCAACCACTCAATAAAAGTAATCTGCCAGTACACTCCAAAGCTTTGGTCAAGAAAAATATAAAGAGAAGTTGACTCATTTGGAAGAACTTTACACAAAGAAGACGCTGAGCGACTTGTTGGTTGATCTATATCCCAACGTCAGGAAGTAAAATCGAAAGCACTAGCTGCTTCAAATACTTGAACCCTATTAACAAATCACGTGATGACTGTCTCCTTGGGGAAACGAGAGTTTTGTTCACCCCCTATTCTCTATAATTTCATAAGGGGCCTTTTAATAAGCAGCTAGGGCGCAAGCGTCAACCAAAACTGCTGCTTGATTTTCCCTTTTCTTGTTTGTACAACCAATTCCTTGTATTATTGAAAAGCGATTATAATATCAAAATCTTTACCCAAAATCGCACAAAAATATCAAAATCTATACCAATTTTGGGACAAAATTATCAAACCTGTACCCAAATTCAAATAAAACAATATCAAAATCTACACCCAATTTTGCACAAAAACATCAAAAAAACTTTGCTTAAATTTGCACAAAAATATTAAGGTCTACTACCCAATTCAATTTCGCACAAGAATATCCAAGTCTGTTCCCGATTTCGACAAAAACATCAAAAGCAAAGTCAATGCCCGATTTTGCACAACATATTGAAATCTATACCAAATTTCGCACAGAAAATATCAAAATTTATACCCGATTTCACCCAAAAATATCAAACGCTATACCCATTTTCAGCAAACAATTCCCAGGGATTTTCGTAGAGCACTTTATCTTATCACATTCATATTATTATAACTATTTTAAATGTAGTCTGACGAAAAGCATCAATAATAGTGTTATTATCATTGTCTTTATTACCATCTTCACCATCATTACTGTAATTATCATTTGTGTTAATATTATATTAGTATTTTCTATTATTATCATTAATATTATTATCTCCCAATTTTCCAATAGCAAAGTTTCTTTATGCTTCTTTTGATTTCATTCGTGCTAAAATAGAGCTGTTTGTGTCTAGATATTTTAGATCTTTTTAATGTAGCCACAGAAGTCTTATCAGAATGGCAATGTTTATATTTTTTATCTTCTGCTGCTTCAAAAATTTGTAAGACAGTGGGCTTCAAACCTGTTACTCCAAAAAATAGTTGCTTCCATTTAATTTTTTGTAAGACAATGGGCTTTAAACTTGTTATTAAGACTCGCAATTTTATTCCTTGCAGAATAGTTTCCACCTGGTATATGTAAATTTTGTTTGTAAAATAGCAGGAAATGGACAACCATCGTTAATGATTGAAATTTCCAAAAATTTGATGATCCAAAAACATATTTCCTGTACGTTATTTACCCAGCAAGAATTCAGTTTAGGAAATATCGCCAAGTACGTTCAATTCATGGAGAGTAAAATTATAACCACCATTTCCCTCATTTAAAAATCTAATATCTCATTTTGTTTTGTATATGTAAATTTTGTTTCTACATGAAAGTAGCAGGAAATGGACAACCACTTAAAATGATTAATTTTTCAAAAACTTGATGACCCTAAAGCATATTTCCTGAACGTTATTTTCCCAGCAAGAATTCAGTTTAGGAACTATCGCCAAGTACGTTCAATTCATGGAGAGTAATATTATAACCACCATTTCCCTCATTTAAAAATCTAATATCTCATTTTGTTGTGTTTTGTATTTAAAAATCCAACTTCTTATTTTGTTTGTCCCCACGTTTGGCTTTCCTGAAGCAGACCGGAGAAAGTTAAAGGTAGGTAAATTTAAGTAAAATTGTAAGATAATATAAAAA
This sequence comes from Parazoanthus darwini, assembly GCA_025403605.1. NCBI lineage: Eukaryota > Metazoa > Cnidaria > Anthozoa > Zoantharia > Parazoanthidae > Parazoanthus > Parazoanthus darwini. Next base: position 9,838 of record JAOBYF010792312.1, read on the forward strand.
TACAGAAAAACCATTAATTAACTCAGCTCATTTAACATCCTAAGTCATTCTGTTTATGTTCGTTGTGTCGCTCTATAACTCTTCAGTTGTAGTTTCTCTGTACTAGCATTGAGCGCTCTATAATTACCTTTTGTTGGGGGAGATTGGACTGCAGCTGGATGTGTAATAATAAAGAAGAGAGGAAAGTTTATATACTCTTATTCACTGTATTACGAAGTGTCTCATTCTTGCCATGCTGCTATAATTCCGAGATTGCGCGGTCAGTATTCATTTTACTTAATGGCAGTGAGTAAATATTGTCAAGATACAGAAAGGAAAAAATGACAAAAGAAACATGTTTTTCATAACTGTTCTTTCAATTCATCACACAATTTAATTTATATCTAGGAACGTTTCTCAAGCAGTTTACCATCTGCATAAGTTTTCTCAAGTTCTATGAAGAAGACATTAGTGGACTTTTTTTTCTTCTGCTTAAATTTTCAGTAAGCTTAGTTGATATGTAAAAGTGTAAAAGTGTAAAACTGTTTCGAACCACTTTAAATTATAATGGAACCTATTGAAGAAAACATTAAAACCTGTCAGAATAGATAATAAACCTAGGCACATCTGGTGCGGTACTACTTTATTTTCCTTCTGCATTGCACATGCATCATCTGATAACCATCTTTAAGAATTACTAAAGAAAACACCAAATCTGTTAAGGAAGATAACAGAACTATGTACAGCTAGTTTATTACTGTGGAATACCCTGTTTTCCTACTGGCAAATCAACTAATAGTAATTTTTCAAAATCAAGGAATACCAAAAGAAGCAACGTGTTATTGGTTGGTATCGCGATTCAGTTAACACCATACGTTACTATATTTTAAAGAGAAATGAGATTGAGGCATACCGCATTGACGCCACATGTACAACTAACGACTTCAAATTTTCCTCTTATCGAAGAGTGCTTTCTTCTTGTATTTGGCCGAGACATTTCTGTCTGAAGTGTGCGTATGTTCCTAACTCCGCATGGCTCATTGATTGACTAGTTGACTCATGAAATCGGTTACCTCAAAGGAGAGTAACAAGAAACGTACATTTTAGTTCATTTGGAATATGTAAAACATAATGTAAGCTTACTGTATTTTCCCACTTTTCAGGTTTTCGTAGCAATGGTTAATGGGCAGACTTATAATATAACAAACGAAACAACGTATGCTCCTCCATGTACTGGATCATTGCCAATCAAACCCGTGGAAATTGCCACTTGGTTGGTGCTCATGCTACTGTCGCTCACTGGAAACTCGTTCATCGTCGCTGTGTTTTACAGGAACAGAACATTAAGGATACCCGTGCACTATTTCATAGTGAACATGGCCATTTCTGATTTAATAATTCCTGTAGTTGTGGTGCCATGGCTGATTACTAAAGCATATCATGAAGGCAATTGGTTGGTGGACGGATTACCTGCCAGTGGTTCTATTCTCTGTAAACTTGTATGGGTGGCATGGGCAGTATCTATTACCGTGTCAATCTTCAGTATGATAGCGATTGCGATTGAGAGATTCTACGGCATTCTGTTTGCCATGAGGCCAGCTTTAATATCGCGACAGACCTGTCGTCTAATTATAATTGTCATGTGGGTTTCCTCTGTAGCATTCTGGGGATACGTTTATCATAAAGTTGAACTTTTCCGTAGTGACACTGGGCTTCATTGTGGTTTACAAATTAAATCTTCTTCAGCTGCAGCAACGTACAATTTATGGCAAATATCATTTTTGTCATTGTCTTTCCTTTCCACTGTATTGTTAACAGTCTTGTATTCAGTTATTATTGCATTTCTGTATCGACAGAAGCAAAGTAGTCACATGGCATCAGAGGTAAAGAAATTAAGAAGAAAAGAAAATCAGAAAATAGCGCGCATGTTAATGATCGTAGTTTTAGTATTCTATGCCGTAAGTTTCCCATACAATGCAATGACTCTCGTACATCTTCTGAAGCCAAACATTAGCTATCCGTGCCTTTTCATCTGGTTTGCAGAATACTTTCTTCCAATGTTGCACACGGTTATTAACCCGATAGTATATTACAACTGTAACGAAAATTATCACCAAGGATTCCGAGATCTGCTTTGTTGTATGTGGCCTTTTAACAAAAACTGCAATCACTGTGTCCAGTTAACAAGATCTTCTCAGATTGAGAACAATGCTTCAAACACTGAGCAGGTAAACAACTGCAATGAGATCTTTGTACTCCAGAATTTGTAACTCATTTATGCGACATGAAAAACTAGAACAGGAAAACTGCGCGTATAAACGTGCAACTCTTGTTAATCAGCTTCTATAAATATCTGAGTTCTACGTGTTTATTGCTAAACTTGAAGGTGGATTTATACTTCAAAAATGGAGCTTCTCGCAAACTGATTTTCTTCAAGTGGTCGAAAAGAAATTTGCATAAATTAGCAAATACAAAGCATTAAACATCATAGCTTAGTTTGGCTTTTTCTAACTTAGCTCAAATGTAAATTATGCCGCATTCGCACTACTCGTTAAACAGGTTACAAAGGATTGAAAATAATTTGACAATTTAAGTACACAGACGGGCCTAAAAACTGTTTAAACGTGTTACCCTGTCGTTGCAACGTTAAATGCTTCTTTGACAACCCGTGAAACCCCTTCAATATGTGACAGCACTAACATAATAAATCCGAAAAGTTTTAATAAAGTCATGTTTAGTGGTATAAATCGGTATTATTCGTTATAACCCGTTTTACCCTGACCAGAGCGTCGAGGCAGCTCAATTTGGTGGGTAAAACCCCAGAATACAATTACCAATGAAAAAGTGTTTATAAATCATTTATAGAGAGGTCATGTTTTTCATATTTCGCGAATAAGTTTCTGAAGAAGCAATAAATTACAATTGTTCAAAATTTCGTTACAAGTTTATTTTTCAAAAACCAGCAGGAAACGCGGTTGTCTGCTTACTTTGTTTCAGTGGCATAAAAATTAATTGAACTTTGAGGCATTATATACTATAAGACATCGGAAGTAGTTCTTATATCAAGATACAATAAAAACCCGCGAGTACGAACCTGCATTTTCCAGGGTTAGCCTAAACAGTTTCTTACATAAAATGTGGTTAAGGCACATTTAGGCTATCTAGGTTCTTGGCGAAAATTTTATGTTGCTAAGAAAACATTGGTGATCAACAGCCTTAACTTTGCATACCTAATGTGAATATGACTATAACAACTTGCAACTAGAGTGAGCATACATCATTTCGCTAAAAGCAAATATTTAAACTATTTTTGAAAATAAGAACCTTCAAACTTTAGGCTATAGAGGTTTTTATATAGAGGGGGTTTAAACAGGAAACTTACCCCCTATGGGTTCTAAAATTTTAGGTTCTTACTTGCGGGTTTTTACGGTATATCAACATTAAGATCATTATAAACAGTGTAACAAAAAGCATCAAACACTATTGTTATCATCTTCATTACAATAACTTTTATTACCATTATTATTATTATTATTATTATTATTATTATTAGAAGTAGTAGTATTTTCGCTATTATTATTATCATCATCATTATTATTATTACCAGGACTTCCCAACATCAAAAGTTTCATTATGCTACTGTTATTAAATTGCATTCGTATTAAAAACAGCTGTTAGTGTCTAGATATTTAAGATCTTATTAGTTTAATCACAGTCATATTAGAACGACAGTATTTATACCTTTTTATGATCTATTATTTTAAAGCTGTCAATTATTTCACAGTATCAGTAGATTTTAGGAATTTGTATATTTTTCGCTTCTTGCTTTTGAACGGAAAAAAACTTCAAACTTTGACTCTTGAAAGACAGTACAAAGCCGTAGCAAGTCTTGGAAAACTGGGGGGGCACCGCCAAGAGCCGAAGGTGCGAGCCTTCTGGGGGGATCCGGGGGCCTGCTCCCCCGGGAAATTTTGAAAATTAGTTTGTCTAAAAACGTGTTTCCTGGGTTTTAAACGCCATT